>JAQIWI010000042.1:0-98296 GCA_034698825.1 Deuterosminthurus bicinctus
TGGTTAATTCTGGATACCCTGACATGTTACCGGAAATACCGAAGTACGACTAAATCATTCACAGATGGCAGTTGTGCTAAGACTGCAGTTGTGCTCGTCAACGTTGTCAATGGTTTCGTGATATGAACAGAAGCCGATAGATAATTGATGACTTTATATGCAATTGGGCGCCTACCTCACATACACATGTTCACAATGACATGCTAAATGTCTGCTGTTAATATATACGCATATGTACATGTATAGAGAGAAGGGTCAAATCTCTATAGGTCAACTTCACTGGTTATCGCTTATCTAGAAGCAACTTTCACCTTTTCTATCCCTACTATGATGAGTATGTATGAGTGTAAAAATGATAGCCTTCAGTCTGTGTACTGATTATCTCTTGCCCTGCGTTCACTTTTCAAGCTACTTCTTTGTTCAAGTAGTATTGAACGACGTTATTTTGTAAATCCATGAAAAAATATGGGACTCCTAGCAGTGAAATGGGTATACGTAATTAGATTTGCTAACAAGATAGCCAGAAATGTTTTTAGCTGGTGCAATGGGGCGAAATAAAGTATCTTGTGTCAATAGCCACATAATCCTCTCTATCTCAGTTATTGAAACGATGGTTGAAAGCAATCATAGTAAATTTATGAGCTTTTGTAAAACATTTCAGTTAAATTTTTAAGCCCATAATGCAATACCTGTTTAACTGCAGACAGACATAATCAAATAATGCGTGATAGTTCAAGAACGAATACAAAGTCAGTCACATCTGGAACAGAATAACGTGGGATGAAATACAGAAGCATATTTTAATGTTTGCATTACTTACGTTTTTCACTTATTCATCTGTCAAGTACCAAGAGGATGATAGTGTCGATTGACTTGTAGTTTTCCGATTTCCGATCGGCATGTCATTTCCGCAGAAATGTGATCATTGGTCAACATTTAGCTACTCTTGATACTTAAGAAGGTATGAATGAGAAAGTAATTGAAAAATTAACTGAAGTTCAGGATGCTAGTGAAATAAATATCAAATTTCTTCGCTAATTGGCTTAGTAAATCTCATGTCAGATTACCCTGAGGTGTCTACCTACCTTGCAGGGCGTAACCGTTACCAACAATTTTTGAGTCCAATAAGTCACTGTTAATACCGACACATGGGTAATCCCAATTTATAACGCTTAGCACAACATATGTCCAATTGATGTTCAGCAATCAAGAAAACTACAACAGTATGTACGGGGGTTTCCGGGGTGTTCACCAAATATAAACAAGTTGAACTAGAATGGAAAGCCGCCGCCTGCCTGGCCACTACTTACACCAAAATCAAATATTTGCTTATGATATTACCGCATTATAGGAAAACATTGCTTTTTAAGGACATCGTGCTTTATCGGCTTCTGAGCTAGTGCTTTAAGTATAGCTCCTTAGTAAGACTGATAAGCAAGTGATGTTCAACATAACAATTATGGCCAACTCATACGTCTACCACGATGAGAACATAATGACCAACCCAGAAGTTTGAAGACTTTGAATCATTTTCATTCAAATGTTTGTTTGAATAGCTTCAATGATTCATGCCCACCCATCCTCAAATGTGCACAATGATGTTAATGTCTTTTCTACGAATTCAGAAGTGGTCTCATTGCTTCTGCATGTGCATGAGGATTCAAGCACATGGTGAGTAAATGAAGAGCAGAGGTTTATTACCATGAACCATAGGGGATGCTCCCAGTTTAAAAATATCGAAATAAATTCTACAAATGACTATGTAAGGTTTTATTACATCCTAAAACTTTGAATCTGCCATCTGAACTAGTTATTAATTTATGCACACCGTTAAATTCGTGACTGTGTACATGTACAAAGGCTTCCGAAAATTCATAGAGCTTCCACCGCAAGTTCGTTCAAAACATCTCCAAGGAGTAATGAGCCAACCTCTGTCTCTTGGTAGGAATATACATACCTATGTTTGCTACCATAGATTTGCAGGCTGTAAGCATGACGGACTCACTGGCCGTACTGAATAATCGCAGCGAGGATTCTCCATCTCTGCACGTCTATAGTGGAATATACTACCGGCAGACAGATGACAAATATGTGAACGATGCATAAATTCGTAACTTCTTACAGTTCCACGGGTGCACACAATCAAGTGTATTGATGTTATTCTTAATGAGTGAAAGAGAGGAGAGGAGGTGGTTATAAAGACCAGTTCCTCTTGCTTGTCGGTATGGTTTAAGAACAAGTTGGCCTTGGCTGGGTCATATCCTAGAGGGCATTCTCATCTCTCTCATCAGTAACTATTTGAGACTGCTAAAAGGATTCTATAATACAGTCAGCTATCAAAGCTCACTTTACACTATCCATACAACTTGTCATCCTCTGTTTCAGGCGGAAACAACTAGTTTTTTATGCTTGCTTGAATATTCACGTTAATTTGCAACGAATAAACTACACTAGTTTCCTCGACTTTAGATCTCCTCCAGTATGCCTGAGAATTTCATATCTCCAGAAGAACCATTGCTCAACTTATCCTCAGTTATGACATGTCAGTTCTTCATTATAATCAGAGTTATAGAAGAAAGCCGCATGGTGGTGCATACATACAGAATTAGCTTTAACCCTTTTATGGTTCTCACTCATCGCTGAGCATTTCAGGGTTATCGAATCCGAAAATGGAGAGCATTTATCCAAATTTTGAATAATTGTAGGGAATCAATGTAAGGGCACTGCTTGAGCCGAACTCTTACCCATCTGGCGCAGTATGGTTATAGTTCTTATGGAAACTGGACAGACCATTTATTGCGTCGTCATAACACAAATTGCACATCGTGCAGGGCTAGCGCTAGCACGTTGCATATCTCATAGCCGTTTCAAGGACTTTCCACCGGTTTTAAAGACATCACAATCGTTGTCATCTATGAATTCTTAGAACAATCAACATATGTTCCTTATGCTTTGGGCGAAATTCTCGCGTTGGTTTGCACTCAACCAGTATAATTTTGAAGTTTCGTACTTTGACTATATGACCTATGATGAATGTAACAAATGTCATCTGTTTCTGTGCTTCAGTGTACACATGTCCTTCTCACTACCATTCGTCCTCCTGACTTATATCTACAGTCAAACTAATTTGCATCTGGCTGAGAATTAGCTCACTTACCTTGTGGACACTTGAAAGACTCCGTATTATTGTGATCGCTAATTTATTACGCTCCCACTAACAAATGGACGTCAAAAAATGATCAGCATGAATATTAACTGTGCGAGTAGTATACGCAGAGTATTTGCATACGTATCATACAATTCATCCTTTGCTAGAGATGCGTCACTTACACTAAAATATGTTGGCAGCCTGTTATCCTATGCTCGCTTGCTAAGGCAAAAATAGCTAGCTCAAGTACCTTATAATCAGGTGTAAATGTTAAGAATAGAGGCAAAGGAAGTTCTGTAGGTAGCAATTACGTGAAAAAACTTCAGTAATTTGCAAATTTTTTTGCCCGATTCGCTTGTTTGTAACCAAACGTTTGTAAACGCATACTTCAGTAGCATATACTTCCATTCATAAAGCAATAATAAAGTGTAATAAGCCTCATGACGCCGAGGATACTGTGTAGCAGATGGGTGGTTATAATATCCGACGACTACTTAAATCGTGTTATTGAAGATTTCTCATTTCAAGGTCTTCCACGGAACAGCAAAAGCGGTACGTAGGAGTGGATATTGTTGATTTTAGCTACATCAATCTGTAGCTCAGGATGTGGAGATGTGCCTTTGGGTAATCGCAGGTGTGTAGGTGCGATAATGAGGCTGGTAAGTGTTTGTGCGTTTGTGGAGTTTTTCGCCAAAAGGGAGGAAAATGGTTTTTGGCTTATGGCTCGGGTGGAACCGCCGACGGCGGTTGCTGCGGCAAGTGAACGTTCGATGAATGTGAGAGACAGAGAGAGGCGCGGTTGCTCCGGCGAATGTTTCTGAACTGAACCTTTGTTGGTGCCAGAGGAGCACAATAGGCCAGAGGGGGAAATTAGCGAAAGGGGGAAAGAGGAAGGTACGTTCCCATTTAATAAAGCCGACATTGATAGTGAATGAACATTGTTATTGGTGAGCCCAGCGCAATTGTTCTAAAGACCTTGTGGGACACTTTAAAAGTATTTTTGGCACCGAATATCACAAAAAAACAGAGGGTGCTAATACTGAGGGGAGAAAGCCGGAGAAAATCCCCAACCACACTTCATTACTTTACATCGCCAGTCACAACCAACTTCCACAACTCTATGCCACAATACAATAGATACCGATTCCGCGACTACCCTGCCCCCTATACGGGAGACATTTTCATGCTGAATCTGCGATGGAGCGCGACATTATGGAATTGGTAGCGATCGACCAGCATCACACGATCACACGAGTGTTTAATTGATGAAGCTGAAAACAAACTTGTGTAATCCGAAGCTAATGCAATAAATTGTATTCAGATGACTTCGGGACCTCAACCACAAACATTAGCTATGTCTACTCGACGTCACTACGCTTGACATTCTATTCAGTCATTTAATGCAGTCGTATTGTGTACCATTGGCATAGTAACATCACGCGCACGCTAATCATTCTTAAGTGAACAGCTTCTGCTCGTCTTTCCAATGCCCTACATAAGTGTTCCAGTTGTGAGAGTTAAGAAGGCGAAATATGATTTTTGTTCATCCAAGACTTCTTCTTTGATATTTTAACCTTTGGAGCAAGCGTATTGAGATCATTGACTCGAGGGATAAGTTTTTAGTCAGGGTCACAAACATGATTGTGTGACACTGTTACACACATATAAAGAAACATGAGTATTATGGCTTGAAATTAAATTCAAGAGCAGTTCGCTTTCGCAATTCTTTAAGTTCTTTGCTCTGTAACCATATAGCCTCTTCATTGTGTGAGCATCTTAAATCCTCGAGTTGTCTATACATGCAAGTGAAGGCTTGAACGCATACATAATTTTCGTTCATTCTCTTACATTCAAGGCACACAATCATATAATGAAGTTTGCCTATTTTTTCTTACCACACACGCAGATCAGTTTGATCTGAATGGAATTAATGATGGAAATGCAATCTAATGAAAAACAATACGTCAAGATTTGTGCGAACTTGTGCGTTTTTCGTACGCTTCATTATGTTTATGCGTGAGCAGTCATGAAAAGTATGGTTAGATGGGCGAGATATGAAGAGTAGAATCGAAAAAATCCCCCTTTGTTTTGTTCTATTAAGTATTAGTTGGTGGTGCAAGCTCAGATTCAGATTAGTTCCTAAAATGAACACTCATGGAGCAGCATTAATATCAGTTGTAAAAGTACGGAGTACCTTCACACACTCATATCTTCAATGTACCAAAGTTGGTCATTATTACCTTACATTCTATACAGTGCGAGTGTCCTCTCATGGCACGACAGGCGGAGAGGTAAGCATGGGAACAAAAAAAAGCTGCAGCCACATAATGTAATAGCTGGAGGCAGGTGGGACGTGGCTTTGCACACTCCTCTAAAAATCTGCTCCTGCTGATTCTGCGTCTTCTAGCGGCTTTGGAGGCTAAAGATGAAGCTTGATTATGGGAATGTATAGGCGTGACAGGGCTTCTCGTTGCTTCAAGAATGCACGAGGAATTATTAAAATAAACTACTTCTTAGAGTCGGTCTTGTAATGGTCGGATATATTATGCAGAGGCTTGGGAGGATAATGTTTTCATGTACTTTGGCAAAATTCATGGTGACACCACTATGCGCACTTCCTACTTGATATCCGACTATTAATAAACACTTTGTATGCTTCGCTCGTCAATACTGTGCTAGTAGCTTAGCCGTCTCTTTTGCACGTTTTTAAGGGTGTGGATCGTCCACTGCTATTGGTTTCCCTCCAGATTTAATTTAGACTGCTGCGTTCCGCCGAGTGCAAAAGCAGACCGAATACAGTGATGATGTCTTCAAACTACTGCTTATTTTTTCTTCTACTTGTCTGGCCACCTACTGATGCATCAAAAGCGAAATTGAAATACTGTACTTATATGTAATTGGTTTCAGTAGCTGCGAAATCACTTTATGATAATGAGCCTTCTCTTTTGCTACTGTCAACCCTCATTGTCTGTCAGCGTTCCATCTTCTCAGATATTATTTCAAACTCTGGATGCGTTGAAGACAAGTGTCATTCTGACTGGAATTAATAGAAGCTTTCTCTCTACGTCAAAAATGTGCGCATTCACGCAAAAATAATTTCCTTATTTCATGATGACATAAAAGTGACAGGAATGTTCTTAAGAAGAGCTAACTTGGGTATGAAATAATTTGCAACGTTATACTGTACCATAAAAGACATGCATAACAGATTTTAAGCCGATTAAGACATCATAGGACTGCTCAAATATCGCATACGGTAAAATAAGTATCCGTCGTACCAGCCCTTCAATTATCTCTCGGTGAGGCGTGGTGTAGAGATTTGGCAAAGTGACTAATGCCGCCCCTTCTCTAACCGCTGGCTTGTGTGAGTGGATTTTTGATAAAGCAAAATTTTTCCGGGTGTAAAATGCACGTGCTTCTTAATTTTCAAAGGTTTTTGGCACGATGACGCTACATCAGCCTTGTGTGTCTATTTAATCCACTATTTGAGATGGCGGCGGCCAAACCATATCTATATAGGATGATAATGATAACGAAGTGTACCTTCTTCATTTATCTGGTTGTCACTCAGCTACTTAGTTTGTTTAAATATGGGCTTCTGAGTGTGTCTACATCCATCGTTGTCAAAATGTGTCTTAAGCACGATTTATAGGTTGTTTGGCCTGATGGAGGTCCGTTATGTAATCTGGATGTAAACAAAGAAGATAGAACGTGATATGGAACACACAGTTCAATCAAGATGCGTGGTATAATGAGTCAATTATTACTCCCACGAATCCCTCGGCACGCAATGCCATTTACATGCTATTCGAATGCACACTTGACCGCAGCTTACACTGAATTCCTTTTGTATCATAATTTCTTCACTATATTGATATTTATTGAAATATAAGTAAGTCAGTATTTAGAGCCACTCTCTAACACCGTATGATGTGGATAAGTGCTACGTGTTTTTCCCTACAGAGATCTCATCATGAATGAGGCTTCGACAACTGTCATTTAGGAAGATGCCAACTACTTAACAACTAGAGAGGAGGAAGGTATGATTCCTCTGTTGTAACTTTGTCGTACTGCGTACATGATCCTTCGTCGTTATTGTTCGCATCAAATTCAGATGCGACGATAGACTGATATTAGTCGCCGTTGGAAAGCAAAATGATTTCATCGGGCCTTATTAGCAGCATCTGGTTCACATTTCAGAATTGTGCGTTGATTATTACCAAGCCATGACTACAAAATGCTTGATGAGTACAGGACAAGGAATGCAATTGTGAGAGGTGGCGATTAGAGTAATGAATACAATTTTCGCAGGCTTCTAAAGTTTTGAAAAATGAAAGGGTAAATTAATGATAAGCTTGATATCCTGAATTGCGGGGGATGTGCAGAAGAGCTCATTTTATAAAGATTTATTTCGATTTTCGGATCGATCCCCTCTTATGCTTGCCCGGAAGGATAAATAGAGAGTGAGACAGAGAAAGATACGGACGTGATTGTAACAGAAATAGAAGTCTGTAACAATCGTTAATCTCCGACATTAAACTCCTCTGACATCTTTGACGGGATATGTTCACACTGCGAAATAAAAGTGCCAAGAAGATTTTCAACTTAAGAATTTTCTGCAAAAAGGCGCGAGGAGTAATTACATCCCGAGATAGATCTGCAATAGCTTGCTCAAAGGTCGACAACGATCCAATTGCACATGAAGTAATCACAACCGTTTAGGCTGGCTCTTGCACACCGTGGATTTTGGGGTTCCTTGTATAGATGCCACATTTATCATGTCAGGGTTTTACGAGTAATGCTGGATAACTTGCACACAGTGAACATCAAGTTTAAAGGGGTGAGTTGTATGTAGCACAGGGACCTCCATAGGGTGGGTTTTAGCCTGACAGGAGCAGCACGTGCACGAGGTGTACATTAAAAAGACTTGCAAAAACGCTGTACAAGGTTCCTGAACTCTACACGAGCTGGTGGAAAAACGTCTTCACATTTGTCCTCCAACAGCGCGAGAGATTTTGAAGATGTGTGTGTGTGCGTATGTGTGTGAGAGAGAGAGTGAGAGAGAAAAGCAACATCAAGCGCACAGAACAAACCTTGTTATGCATGTATACACTCATCTGTAACTGCCGGAGGATTAGTGCGTACAGAGAGAGAGAGAGAGAAACAAAAAATACGCAACGCACACTTATACATTGTTCGCAGAGCATGATATAATGGAGAGTTGTTATTGTCCATACAAGTGTATCTACAAAAGTCATTTTGATTGCATTACGGCGGCTATCGAACATAAATTGGGAAACAACGTTGACTTGACTTGAAGAGAGCATCTTCAGTTTCCTCTCTGTCCCTTGGACAACTGCTTGACTTGAGTTGAGTTAACACCCTAGATGCTGTTTATATGAGTCTTTGCATACACAGCGAGGACCACGTTGATTACATACAGTGTACGCGTGTATGCTGCTTTGTTACTCATCCCGTTGCCGGACGATTGTATAATATTTATGTATGTTTTCCAATGTTACTACCACTAGGACCATGAGCAAGTCCTTGGAGAGCGTTGCTCTGTGGGAAGTGTTTTCAGCTACCTATAAGGGAAGTGATGTTAGATCTGGAAGCAAATATGTGAACTGTGGAGTGTATATAGGGGAGCTGTCGTTTTTAGCCAGAAGTAGCAACTCCAGTGAGCTACCACTGGATGTGTGTGCAGACGTGTCTGCTATCTGGATGCATACCCTTGGATACTGTGTGAGAGTCAAAGACACCATACAAACGCATTCACTCCCATATACACAGAGATAGTGAGAAGTGGCTTCCCCTTTTCTCTCAACTTCTCATTCGTGGTGCGATCTTCTCTCGGCTCACTTCATCCGCCCGCTTCATTCAGTCCAAGAGTGTTTCTTTTTTCTCCCCGCAAAGTCTAAAGAGGAAACCGAGTTTGCAATCCACTGTTCGTATACACTTGTGACAGTTTACATGACCGTTTTGCAAGCATAATCTTGATACGTCTTACCGCGATACTCATAATCAGGAGTTGTGTGGCTTTTTAACAATTAGAGCCTTGGCTCTATTTTAAACGTCTTTTAATACCTGCACACTTTACAGCAAAAAGCCTCCCGTTTCAAAGAGATTCCTTTTTGATCAGGTAAGCTCAAGGCCGATTTTCCTCTCTAGGATATCATAGTACTCACTCCACCAAAGTGTCAACTTTCCCTGTGCTCCACCGAGGAAGTGCCTACTTGCGTTGAGTTTTCCCCAGCTGTATACCACACACTGTGTCTCTTTTGTTGCCCTCAGGAAATTGCTTCAGCTATTCACGTAGCGCAGTGACTTTCTGCGTAATTGTCTGTCTATACAGATAAGTACTTAAGTACATCAATACCAACTGAAGTTTCACGAAACCTGCGTCTTCATGACGTCAGATAGCTACTTTTCCAACTTGACAATGCAGCAACCTTTATTAGTCTCAGCTTGTCTGTATATGCATTGGGAAGCGTGGAGAAACCAACCGAGTGGATCTCTGTCGTAGGACCGAATGATTCTTCCGCTGCAATTGCTTCGTGTATGTCTGAAGTATTAAATCAAAAGGAATGCAGCAGGAATAATGTACGGATCAAATGCTGAGCTTTAGGTACCTTTGCAAGGTGTCATGTGCGATATATCAAAAGTGAATAGATACCTTTCAATCCAACTTCTGTGGCACTATTCATACCGCTCAAGAATCTGACGAAATCAATTTCGACGCTTTCCTTAAGGATTGATAAGTTCAGTGTGAGGCTTGGTTTTGAACCTGATTTATGTGTTTCCAGCTTCATTTGTCCAGTTGTTCTTGTGGAAGCGATTTCCCTTGAGATAAATGTATCTTTTGTGTGTGTATACGTGTGAAATTGATATGACAAGAGTGTGTATGTATGTGACTGTGTCAAAAATAGAATAACATTTCTTCCTCAAAGGTACGTAGGAGAGTTTCGCTGAAAAACGTGTAAACATTTGTTCCCAAAACGTCCTTTATACATGTGGCAATGGTATGTGAAGTGAGAGGAGTTATTAGCCTCTGAACGATGCATCTCTGAACTTATCATGCGCAATATGATAAAATTCTATTCATCTCCTCATTTACTTGTCATTGTATTTTGTTTCTTCTTCATCCGTGTATTCCCTTCTTGGTACTTACACGCGCGCGCTTATATGTTTATTCTTAATTGACTTTGGAAGGGAATTGGAGACGGGTAATGGCGTGAGAATAAGCATCCTTGCAATCTTTGTCCAATTCTCAGCATCGTACATTAATCAATTACACTGGCTAACAAAAGCATTCATGTAATAAAATTCGAGCGGATAGATTTTTTGCTACTATGAATTATGAATAGTAAAATAAAACATCTCCATTGAACTGTACGATCAAGGTCAGGACATTATAGAAGTCGCCAGCCCATGAGAAATGACAGACACTTCATGTGACATCCAAATGTGTAATTCGATATTGAAATTTTACTCGTTCCAACTAAATGACTAACTGTAACGAAGTAGGCTACATTTCCAACCAATATGGCCAAAAGTGGAGAATCAGAGTGACTATGTGGTTAAAAGCCATGTACTAGTTACCATGACTCCCGCTATCGCATCAAACAATTAGATGCAAAATTTTCTTTGTGTTCACTGCTAAAAGATCAAATGGCTAGATGCTGAGTTACAGCTTACATGGGAACAACATGCAGATATAGTGAGACATCATTGGGTCATAGACTGCTCTGCGATGTTTCAGGTTAATGGTAGGGCTACTGCATTTAATGCTTCTGCAGATACGCTGCCAATATGTGCTTCTGTGCCATTACAACTCCAGTCGTAGCCGCTTCCATCCCCCACCCATGAAGACATGTTAAATAAAAACGGTTGAGTGAGCACGAATTTTAGTAACCTCGCTGACTCTGTTTGTATGTGCGAGTGTGCTGCATGAGACAGTTTAAAATTGTAGAGGGTTATTAGCTACTTAAAGCTCACAGCTGATGCGGCATTTTATGAATCCGTTGTCTTCATCAAGTACAGCCGCAGAGATGACTATTTGCTCACAGTTAATGCTTATAGCGAGTTTTCGCTCCACGTTTTCCTCCAGTCGACTCTCACTCCATCATCTCTCTCTGGCTCTCGTACGTAACTGCCCCAGGGGTGGGTTGGTTTTCATGTGTATATGTATTACTCACGTCAGAAGCTTGCGTCGGTACAGATATTGATGAAAACGAGGATATCCATCTATTGCAAGCGCTCTCATCTGTTTTTCAGCTCATACTGCGCTCATCCTCCCCCTCTGATGCGCTCCAGTCCCCAGCTAATGTATTCTGCTCGGTGTGCCTATACTACAGGCATGTGTAAATGTGAAGCTTACCCGAGACTACCGTTTATTGAATTCACTCAAACAGCTGCTTCTGCTACTACCTGATGGCACCTTAAGGTGACAAGTAGTTGGACGATTGCTATGCAGACGTAACCAATTAACAGTTGGATACAATATACCATACACATTAAAACATACATCCATACAGTGGACCGATGACCCCTTACTACAGCAGATTTAAGATCCATGTTAAACCATCCGTATGATTATGTTATGAATGTGTGCGTATGTGTAGAATTACAGTTACTACGACTATCCTTCGTCCTTCTCTTCATAAGTTATGGAGTTTTTGCTTTGTGCAGCTGGGAGCGGAAAAACATGAAAAGATTTTTGGAGCAGTCGTAAGGAGGATGAATGTCGGATGTCCGAAAACTCCCTGTAGGGGGGAAACATAGTATTCTATTAGACCAAGTTTTGTATAACTTTCTCAGGGTGACTGTATGCTTGTGTGCACGGAAGTGTGTGTGTGTATATGTTAGTGCGAGAAAGACTGGAGCCACTCCGCTAACAACACCCTGCTCCCGCCACACTCCCATCATCTGGCCTCGAGTGCGTAAATGTGAGTGTTTTTCTCTCAAGACCGCTCTCCGTTCTCCTCATATGTTTCTAGCATTGGCGTACTGAATGAAAAGGACGGGAAGAGTTAATGTCGTTTTCACTGATGCTCTGTTTCAGCTCCAGGGTATGCACTATAATGCTCTGCACACCGCCGATTTCGCAAATGGGGACGATATGGCACTTTTCTTTTATCACTTGTGTACATTTATATCTCAAGGAAGGGACACGACGAAGAATGCAGCTAAGAGTTCTAGCTAGCTGTATGAAAGGTTCTGCAGATTAAATTAAGGCATAAAGAGCCGTCGTATTGGGAAGACGAGAGCGACAAGTCTGGCGGGAGGTTAGTGAGAAAACACGCACACAGTTACATATCAGGGCTGAGAAATACAGATGAAGGAATTAAAGTATGATTGATAGTGTTCTCGGCAGGTTGTCTGTCCACTAAATAACACGTACTTAACGACATCGTCTCGCTTAGCCATGGAGGGGAAGTAGTTGTAGGAGGGATGGCGTAATTGGAGCACCAGTAGTGGGCCCGCACCACCATGGCAGTCTCATCTTTGTAGGTGTTCAAAGGAAAAAAGCTCTATCCCACCATCTCTCTCTTCCCCTTTCCTCCGATCGCCCTAATAATCTTCACAAACAAGCTTTTCACGCATCTCCTGTAAAAATGCTCTGCCAATCCTTCTACTTCCCCGTCGACAGGCTCTCAAAAAGGACAGTTCTTAGAAGACTTGGGCTAATGTCAAGCCCGTTCCTCACCTGGCACTCAAAGTCGCCGTGGAGTAATATCTTCAACACTGAAAATCATGTACAGTTGTCTAGCTAATTCTCCTCAGAGCTCATGCCAGTGGTTGCATGCCTTTGTTCTAAAAAGAGTTCTGTAGATTAAAAAGTTTTTGTGTGTCTCATATATGTGTGATGAAACAGCAGGGACATATTAGCAGACTCACACAAAGTGGACGGATAGTTCACGCCATTGTTTATAGGATTCCAGGTATTAAGGATGGATTTACTGTTTATTGCGTTTCTCCAAGCTATGCAGACTGGGGGAAGTAGGAAGTCCCCTACTTTTTTAGCTCTTTTCTCTACATGCGGCAACGGATCGACCATTTCTTTATCCGCAGCTCTTGTAATACGTGATCTCAGCACATTGTATGTCCATGTGTGGTGTGCGCATTTGTGTGTGACAAGAGAAGAGGAGGAGGGAAAGAACAGAAATATTAAGAACCTACTGCACTTTCTTGCCCTTTATATGCAAACAGCGGGATTTGTCAGGAAGTTTCACGTTTACTGCAGGGTGTGCTAGTACGTTACTCGTGAATTTATTACAGTCCGTGGCAGAGAACCGAGTGATCGGGTTCATGAAATCTTTTGACGTATGTACTATGGGGAAGAAATGTTAGTCTGCTTGCTGTTGCGGACTGCGGTGAAAGGTCAAGAACACCTCTGATGCTTCTTTAGAAACCGAAAGTGTAACTAAAAGTTTCCTATTATCAATAAAAATAAACTCGAGAATGTCAAAAAAACTGCAAGGAAGACAGATGCTATTCGAAAGCTTCTCGTTTCTCTGGCATCGTTTTAAATGCCCAACCCGTCATGATGGGCGTGGGAAGAAACGATTCATTTAACGAAATTACCCCTGAATCTGTATGTAGTTTACACATCTAGTGTATTACAGATGGCAGGCATATCAGTAGAATCTCCTCAGCACCGTTTGATCTTGAATATTTCTCTATCCTGTATAATGTCAGTCGCTTCTGAAGTATTGTTCTGGTGTGATTGAAGTTTGTAGAAAGGTTTTAAAATCCAAGTAGTCTGTGAGTATAAGTCTAACGATGTGTAGTGCATGAGCCCATTATTTGAATATCGTACTATCCGGTATGTCTCCCATGGGTATCTGAAGCTAGGGTACAGAGATTCCACGCATATTTCTTCTCGCATTGTGCATACAGTACAGAGCCACATTGTACTTTTTCTTCGCCAGATTCCGTTCATCTTAAAAAGAAAGACAAAACAGAGGGTCGTGACTGCTCTCTGTAGCTTGAATACCTCTGCGTGTACGTCATGACAAGAGAAAGCATGGTTATAGTATCTCACAGACATGTGGATGCATGAGATTTTCACTGCTACAATTCTCCCTCGCTTGCAGCAGTAGTTGAAAAGAATAAGGAAGTTGTAAGAAGCGATGAGCAGCTTTCTCCTTCTCTTTTACCCCTTTCTTCTGCTGGGTTACTCTTTCAGCCTCAGTCAGAATCTTCACAGTCGTTCCACCGATCGATTCATTCACATGCTCCTTTTCCTGTCTCTGCCCCTTCCGCTCTGCAGACCGATCCTCCCGAGCCAAAGAAGCTGAGAAACGAGCGAGTTGAGGGAGTCAAAGAGCAGTTTTCGGGGAAAACTAGCAAGACTTAAGTTCAGTCGAAGCGCGTGTTGGTAAGAATTTAACCAATGGATCAATCCTGCAACCTCCTAAGTTCTTAATGGCTTTACGGCCACACAAGGCAAACACGATGCATAAGATTGTGCGGATCACTTAATCCCCAATGCGTCTGTGTTTCGTTAAGTGTGCTAGTAAAAGTTGTACTGCTCCAATTTATTCAATTACTTGGGCATGATTGTCACATTTGTCAGGTTTTCTAATGAGAGTTGTTTCCTACATCCTCCGTATGTATTTCACTTCGGTTGTTCCTTTAGTACACACGCAGCTTGCAAGCAATTATACCATTATGATCGAATCATAACGTTATGAATGCAAAGTAGATACCTGCAACGCTAATTTTGTCATTTGCCATTAAAGATGCCAGCAACTGCTGAGAAAGCCAACTTTTACTATGCGTGAAAGTAAAAAAAAAACAATTCAAACATCTTCGCAACCCTAAGACGCATATCAAGGTTACTAACCCTGATATGTGACCTTCGCCTTTCTACAGTTTGGTATCAGTGTGCTTTGAGACTGAAGAATCCTTATAAAGTCAAATCGATCATGTGTATGACAGTGGAGAATTCATTACGTGACTCAAGCAAAAACTGTTGGACTCATTGCAAAGGCAAAATCTTGCTGGTTTCCTGTTCAAATATCCGAATTGCAATTCATGCCAATCCGTCTTGTAGTGATGGAGGAGAGGGAAACATTTGTAAAATAAATGATCTTCGGACTGCCCTACGTGTTTCGGCAGCGGCAGTAGAGGAGGTAGAGAGATCAGGTGTGGCTTATATTAGCAGCCATTTGAGCACTTGGATTATTGATGCCCTTTGGTGGAGAGAGAAAGCATGGGGAATTAACACCAGTACTATATCCATACATATATATAATAACGTTAGTGTAACAATGAGAAGAGCCAGCCAGGATCAGACGTACCGGCGTATGAGTACGGACGCCACTCGGAAAAGGAGTATCGAATGGGTGCGACGCGGAAGCATGGAAGTGACCAAACTTGGCTCGGTATGTACACGTTATACAAACTCAGATGAAAACTCACAAATATCCATTGTTTCTCCTCGAAGCTGCCTTTACTTCTCTGTTGTCTATCTTAACTTCTAGTGGTAATTTAATTAGATAGCCCATATTTAATTTTTTGCCTTTCGTACAATGAAAACTCCTATAATTTCACTAAGTGCTCTTGTTTTTGTCAAATCAGTCTTACATTTACGTGTAGTGGTTCACGCACGGGCAAATGTTTCCTATACACGTGCAATTTATAATGCGTGCGTAATTATAATTCGATAAAGCAGAACCTGATCAGGGAGCGTCATTGGCTAAGTATGACGTTACAAATTGCAAATTTAGTTTTTAAAAGTGCCAAAAAGTTAGGTGTGAAAATTAAGTTTTGAAGCATGTCAACGTCACACATCAACATGCATAGCGTGTAGCGTAGAATCGTGGAGAAAGTTATCATATTAGATAATCTATGCACATCACCTCCGTTAACCTTCACGACTTTCACGACCTCATTACCATCTTCTCGTACTTTCTCTCCCTAAAAAACAGATTAGAACGGCAACTCCTACTGAAGTAGAAATGATACAACTTAGTTTAACCTTTTGTATTCAGACAGAAAGCAATACTTTCTACACTGTATGTATGTAACAGAAACATTCTTCTAATGTTTTATTCTGTAGAACCATTCCCAGTTCGCTCAAGCTCAAATACTTACCTTCTATCCAAAAGTATTGGAAGGTAACCTCATTCACGCAATGCAGCTCAATAATGCATACAGTGAGAGACCCTGACCGCTAATTATAAGGAATTATTCATGTAAATCCTTCGGAGTTATTCACTCCATGCCTACATCCCTTTGAATTTCACATATACAAAGGTCTGATATCCATTTCCAGGCTATAGTTAGTCGCGTTTATTATATAAACGGCGATTCTTGTTTTACAATCATGTAGGCTCCTATCTGACTGATCCCTTTATGATAACAAATAACACCTGCAGGCCTTCAGTCTTATACTTACTACAGACCTTTTAGAAGCAAAACGTCGAAATTTCTTAGCATGTAGATGCCTAGTCTGATTGATTCTACACATGCTTTATGTACTAGTTATGCTTGTGACAGAAGCATTAATACCTTAAATCAAGCAGAAAAATTTGCCTAATATGTGAACCATTGCATTTATATACCACTATTGGAATCGCATGTAGCCCAATTGCTCCTGTTGCATATTTAGAGGGTCCATTTATTTTTTAACTGACTTTTACGAAATTTTTGCTGATTGCTCTTATTGATTTACGAGCTTTGTGGGTAATGTTCCAATTTAAATGTGGATTCACCTGAAAAAATCACCCATGACATATTCCACGCTCGAGCTTCACAAAAACACTCGGCCGTGATCCCAATTCGGAACCTTGTATTCAAAACATTGTCAGATGAAATATCGCGAGGAAATTCGTCGATATAGAGAGATTCTGAAGAGTTATTCTATTCAGTAACCTTGGTGATGAATTCGATAGCTAAATGCATATCTCATCGTAGGACATAATTACATTTTAGGAGCAGTTCGTAAACGACCCTGCCAAAAAAGTGAGCCATTCCTATGGAGTTGTAACCAGGGAAGCCATAAAATAGTATGAGATGGTTTTCCAAAAATATGCATACTCTCTACTTCCCTATTCTCACTTCCAAATGAGTCGATATTAAATTAGATATAGTCTCATGCATTATTCTCTGCCACATGTAATCAAATATGGTTTCTCCATGGAAAAAAACCTCCATGCGCCAGATGGCTAGAGGGCAGAGTGCGAACATATGGAATCAAATATATGGACAAAATTCATGCAGAAACTGACGGCATAAGTAAGCTATTAAAATAATGTTTTCCCGCTGAGAGAAAGGGAGCGGAATGCAAGTTGGTAATGCGGGTGCTGCTTTCTCCGTCGCGCTCGCCATAGCACTATCCAATGCATCACATACAATAGTCTTACGTTCATAAATTAAGATGGTGAGGGTGACAACAGGATTAATTTTCTATGAATCTTTTTCTTGCCTACAGAAACATTTGGTGCCTACAGAGAGGTGCGGGCCTCTCAGTATCTACATCCAGGTAAGTCATATTTCTTTGGCCATGTATAACGTTTTCCTCAAGCTACTCTCCGTGATGCACAAGTTATTGCTTTATGTTTGAACTGTTAAATCATCCTTGTCAACTTAATATCGAATTTAAAAAATAAGTGTTGCTGACTGGGATTTTTGTAGAAAGTTGTACAGGTAAATTGTATAAAAAGACAGACATAATTTGGTTTTCAATCAGGAACTTTTAGATTGATGCAAAACGCAGATTGTTATCAATTGTTTATTTAGCGTATTGCTGTTTGTTACTTGTGAAAAAGTACGAAAATGATGCACTGGTAATTCAAGCAATTCATTGTTCATGTTGTTCATAATTCTAGTTTCCCTGCTCCTCGTAAATAGTCACGGAGGCTGGACTTGAGATTTAGGTTGCCTGGGAAACAGCGGAGAATTGGAAAGAGAGGAAGCTGATAATTTATGAGAAGACCAATTCTAGTAGTAATGTTGGCGTTCAGCCAGAATTTACTCTATTCCTCACGGGAGTAGAGAAAGACTTTCATTGGTTGATAATACACATGCAAAAATTACCCAACTCATGGCAGTAGCGTATAGTAGTGACCAGGTAAAGTACTCACGCACTGGTAGGTGGAGGCCAAGCAAGTGACATTGAAAGAGAACTACAGCTCGACGGGAACTTTTACCGTGCATGAAATCCACCCGTAAATATCTCTCATTCTACATCTCAGGAAAGGTTTGAGAAGGGAAAACGTAACATGTCTCAGGATAGTATGCAATGCCGTGTGGATCAATCATTACTGTGCGATTTCCATGAATTTGGTTTCGGCGTGTTCGAAGATTCATATCATTTATATTCAAAATGCTGAAGCTATCGTTTCCGACGACATAATGAGGCTATGAGACTCTCATGAGTTAGGCGGATATGCGTGTGCTGTGTTACAAGTGCTCTATATAGCCTCCGTGTTAATTTTGTCAGACATATATGTAGAGTAAGTTATAACAAGATACGCAAACTGCCGAATGTGTAAAGGACGTACAGATACATGACAGTATTATTGGAGATGCCGACGGGATGTAGAGTAGCACAGAAGTGAAATCTCGAGTTAAAAGATGCACACAATTGGGCACTCCTTAGTGCCTCATTGTAGAACTCATATGTGATTTTTTCACGCCTGGATTTAAGTTTCCACGGCCTACAGACATCCTGTCTCCTCATTTTCAAGCCAATATTCATGTTTTACATCATCGTCATCGCCGTTAACATCATCTCCACCACATGTACCGATTGCTTAGGATCTCATTATAAATTCCTTTCATCAAACTCCATTATCGGATGAGATGGACGCAACTAAACGAGCTGTCTGTCGATCTTCGGCGTTCAAGGCTCACTGGAAGCACTCTTCTCATGAGTTAATGATGTAAGATTTAGGGGGAAATCTGGTTTCATGATGAATTCAATCGTGAAGACATTCAGTGAAAGCCTAGAATGATTTTCCTAGTCTACCTATATCGAGACGAAAGACATCCGAGAGCTGATACGCATAACGAGCATCAGCTTAAAATATACGTATGAGTCGTACACGGAGCTTCAACCTGCCTTAATATTAAGAGGTTAGGACTATACGAGCATACAGTATATCTCACGTTAATCTTTTCCACTGCCTAATAGAAATCGAGACAAACTGTCACAGTCTTATACAGAGAGTATTGTAGTGGATAGTGAACTTTGTTGCTGGTAAAAGTAAGAAGCGCAAGAGTGGTGACGAGAAGGAGAGAGCGAGTCGTCAAAAGAAAACTCATAAAGGGACCCAAAAGCAACACTTCTATTATATTTACTGTACACAAGTAGCCGCCAGAGTTGGTGTTGGATAATAAAATAGCAGCAACTGTGTGGAGAGAAAGGAAGGATGGAAAACTGGTGGAAAACTTTACGCCTGTTCAACAACAACAAAGTAAGAGGTGTAGAAGAAGGGGTTTGCTGAATTCTATTTTTTTTCTAGGGTGAGCTTGCCCAGCAAGACAAACGAGCTGTTTTCCTTACAGTTCACGATTTAGGATGCAACCGTAAGTAGCATTATTTTCCTATACTGTGTAAACGTACATGAGAGTTGGATGTGTCTAAACATATGGCAGGTAGTAAGTGGATGAAAAGATGAAGTAGACCCAATGTCAAGCAATGGAAGAGAAGAGATTTCTGCTAGCTTAACATTTGTGCAGCGACTGTTTGAAGTACCCTGGGTGCTTTGGTTCTAACGATTGTTTTCTCCTATGGACAGATACGTCTTTCCACGACTTTGTGGAACACCCTTGCATGCAGGAAATCAAAGAGCGGTCTGTTTTTATTCATGTGGATATTCCCGGACAAGAGGATAATGCGTCGGATCTGCAGGATGAGTAAGTGCCTTTACCATTTCGATTGAGATGAGCAAACAAAAACATTAAGGACTGTAGTAAGAGTACCGTTAAAGACATATGCAGCGCAGCAACTGGACAGGCAGTTGCTAATGAGAATGGCAATAATCTGTTTGTACTGTTATGGCAAAAGGATTTTGAGGGAAGTGCCCCTGATAGACTCTTTGATTTCTCTCCTCCGCCTTCTCTTCAGTCTGACGCACGTGTGTCCACAATTCTTTCATTGATAACACAGATAGTGACTAGAATACTGAGTCACACACTTGTAATGTGCGTTCGTGGAATCGCAGTGCGAAATGGAAAATCGAGGGAATTCTAACTATTCTTCGAGTATACGCTGCATTTCCAAATTCCTCGCTTCTCCTGCCACCGGTTCCAGCTGCCAGAACCAACAGCAATCGTGAGAGAGCAGGAGAGAACAAACGAATTGGTGCGTACGCCATGCTAGAGTATCCTTCTCACTCGCTTTACTCTCATTCAGCTTGGAGTTGCACACTGAGAATGAAAGTAATGTCAGAGGGGAAAGAAATCAACTGAAGAGGCCTGCTCTCACACATTTTGGCAACTCCTATTTCCCCACATACCAAACCAAGCACTCTTTGTGCTCAAATCCTTTTTTGTCACATTTCGCGCTCCGTTACTCTCTGTCAAAGGTCGTCTTCATAGTAAATTGTTTGCTTTACTCATGAACTATCATAAAGTTGGGCATATGTTATACCTACTAATACTTTCGTTACGTAAAAACACCTCTGGTCGGCAGGAATAAATATATTCTGTGGAAACCAAAAGGCTCTCGTATTCATACCGCTTTTGCAAGGATTATTTGATTTGATTATTCATTTCAATGATCATTCATGTACGTGTCAACAGTTTCCAATTCCCCACAATGCAAATGATCGGTGAAGATTTGGTGACTGTTCTGGATTTCCTGCATATTAAATATGTGATTGGATTGGGAGAAGGAGCTGGGGCCAATATTCTCCTTCGTTTTGGAATGGCACATGCAGCCCGTTGTCTAGGACTTATCCTGGTAAATGTCACCGCTGGAAAAGTCTCTGTCATGGACTACTTTAAGGACAAGGTAAGCGATTTGAATCCTTTAAACTTAAGCATGTCCGCTAAGCTTGAGTCGGCTATGATCTAGAAAGGAAGCCACAGCTCGAATCTCATATGTGTTCCGTAATGGAACACATCTATTCTACGCGTCAATGTGCCCACAGCTGTCTTCCCTCGTTCCTACGACTAATAAACATTGAATTCCTTAAAATCTAAGTCCCTGTAAATACTCACACATTTTCAAGTATTTTTTCAATTAGGTCGGCGTTTTATTACTATGTCATTTCTCTCTCCTATCTTACGTCTAACTTCCGGCCTGCCCGTTTTTATTAGGCAGTTTGCTGAAATCAACGTAACAATGTTACAAACGTAACGCGCTTAAGCGTTAAAATTCCTCTGGCTACCCATTTAAAATTATGTTTACGATGATGCATATATTTCTACGTCATATCGTGCAAACTGCCTATTATTAGAAAATAATGATTCTACCGCTTTTTTAAGCATCCAGGCAAGTAATGCACTCCTGTACTTTCCCCCAAGTATAAGTTCATTTGAACGACATAGGTGGAAATTACGTTCCTGCTCCTAAATGTATCCAAAGTGTAGCAGCTGAGGAGCCATTTGATGTGGTACATATAGTGTCTTGGAATAAGATTTGCGCATACAATCGCATTGAGCTGTACACCCTGTGATTCTCCTAACGATTATACTTGGATAATATGACTGATTTTGTGTGAAACTGCTAATTAATCATCGTTTCATTTAATTATTTTTGCAGTTCATGAACTGGAAACTTGGTCACGTGGGACATAATCCAACAACGGAGCAATATCTCGTTTTCCACAAATTTGGACATGTAAGTTCCGTGTCCGGTGTCGTTTTTCAATCGAATAATGGCAGTACGACGATTGTTTTCTATGGGATTTTTACAACATATCTAGGATATATTCACAGGGAAAGATGATAATAGGTTTAGAGGTATGAGAGTGCATGCATCTGTCTGCCTGTGACTTGCGTGAGAATTTGAATGAGAATAAGTTGAGTAAAAAAATTATAGTGTTCAGAGGGCTGACATGAATTTGAGATTGAATATTTTTGTGAGAGATAAGCGATTGAAATGATCACTCTAACCACAGCGTGTGTCTAGTCTCGATGGGATGCGACGATAGAGCCATTGAGGTACTACAACAACTCTTCTGGTCAACAGCTGAGCTTTTTTGTCAGATTTAGGTATGCGACACTGTTACATTGCGTGCACTCTCCTTTTTCCGCAATTTCATATGGAGAAAATTTGGGCTATTCTGGAGTGGGGTAATTTTTCAAGGTTGTACAAGTATCTGCACAGAGAAGTTCTTTCTTTTTATTACTTTCTCTCCTTTTACTCTCTCAAAACTCCCACAGTACTATGGGAATTTACGACATTTTCTTTTAACTATTTCTCACGTGATTCGAATTGATCCACATGGCAGTTCTGCCACTTGAAATTCTAACTCGTAATAATGGTACAGTAATTCAATACAACTGCCAATTCACAAAGTATGGAGTTCTCACATATGAACTCGTCAGCGAAGTGTGCTCGCATGTGTGTCAAGCTGGACCACGTGCTCCATCGCATGCACTTGTGTTATGTGACGGAGAAATGCAAATGACCTAGGCACATGCATTTAATTGTTTGAAGTTGAAGAATGAATTGGGGTGCAGTTTTTGATCCATTGGGCTGCCTCGTTTGCCTGGTCTTGTTTTTCAATGTGTGCTTGACTCTAGATTTTTTTTACTCCGATAGCCAAAAGCATGTTGAGCTTTTTGCTGCGTTTGATTTTTCATCAGTTTTCGGGATAAAATATTTTTATGGGGGGTAAATATATTCTTAGTTGATATTGATGATATTATTATTAGGTAATGCAGTTGGTTTTAATTGGACCGTTTAATCGCATGCACTTGATTGTGCTAATTGAATGATTTGTGCTGCATGGCATCTCTAATATTTGCATGTGAATTCTTAATAACAGCATGAAATAAATGTCCAAGGGCCTTTGGACATCCACGTTCCGTTCTCTATTCTTACTTTTTTGGGGTTGTACACAAATAGAGAAGATGAATGCAGTCATTTTGCTTGACTCAATATGATCATGTACCCTAAGAATGAGCCGAAGCGCTGAACTTGACCAGTGCCAGTCTTTTAATTGAGCTCACATCATTTACAAAAAGATCACTATTGCCCTCGAATGCTTAGTAACCTCTTGGGGCTGGTACAATGGTATTTAGACGTGGGGTTGTTGTGTTCTCACTAATGAACAGTCAGAATGCATGCCGTCGGTTTTTTGAGGTATTTATTAAGATGCATGCCACTTTGAGATTTTATGATAAAAGACAACTAATGTCCACATACAGCTCTTCAAAATTAGTATCAGTACGTATGACTCATAATAAAAGCAAGAGTATGACTTCAGGGTAAATTTCTAAGGGGTTTGGAGGAGACTAAGATTTAATTTAATTATAAACCAAAATAATTATTACATTGGCTATACAGTTAATTATTAATACATGTCTTGTTTTTATATGAACATGTTTGCTTACGCCGTTATTCATCAACAAAAGAATCTGGAAGAGGTAAAGTAACCTACACATCAGCCAATGTTCTTTTTTCTCTTTCTAACTCTACATCCCTAATGGTCCTTCTAGTTGTTAACCAGTATAATTTTTGATAACGCATTTACATCGTTAGTTTTTTATTTTTCGTGAAAACATTCCGTAGTTTTTTGTAGATGGAAAGAATCTACTGCAGAAAAAAGTAGATACATATTTAGATTTTAGCATATGGCCACCAACTAGTCTGTCATATTGATTTGTAGTGATTATTTTAGATGAGCAATAATCATTTGTAACGTCGCATCTTCAAGTTCCGTGACATGAACACCGACCCACTCATTACATACACAAACACGCACAAGTACAGATCTGTAATACCCATGTAACCTGAAGCATCATTTTATCCTTTGATTTTCTTGGATTTAATTCAAGAGCATTCAAAAATTTATCACTCCACAATAGCTGTAGCGCACTTTCGAGATGTAGAATTACAGATAATCTTTCATGAGAGCATTGCACTCGATTGTATGAAATGTACAGCAGTATGATTGTTCTTTTTAGTTTCGGAACTAGCTAGTGCAGGGTATTTTATTAGCAGACTCAAATGAGTTCAATGGTATCCTCGACCCTCCCCCCTCAATCATGCACTTCTACAATAAACACTTATTTTTGGCTGCATGAAGTTAAGGTGCCATGGATACCACAAACGCATGAAACTTTTCTCTTTGCTGCAACAGTGAAAAGTACAGAACAATGAGGCCAAGCAATGCCCTTATCGCAAATAATCATCAAATGCTAGGAAATCCACCTCCGCAGTAAACAAGTGAGCATCTGCTGTAGAAGAGGTGATAAATTTGCTCATCAACAGTGGCTGGCGGATAGAAGTTCTCACGAAAAGTTTGTCCGAAGAGAAGTGTATGTTGAAG
Source organism: Deuterosminthurus bicinctus (assembly GCA_034698825.1). Taxonomy (NCBI): domain Eukaryota; kingdom Metazoa; phylum Arthropoda; class Collembola; order Symphypleona; family Bourletiellidae; genus Deuterosminthurus; species Deuterosminthurus bicinctus. Next base: position 24,610 of record JAQIWI010000042.1, read on the forward strand.
GCGATGACGGGGAGTAAACGGATAGCTGGGGAAGGCTTGAAAAGATGAGGCACTATGTCTGTGTCTGTATGTTAATCCGGAAACTTTACTTCCTTACTGAGAACATTCATCATGACGGGAAAAATGAAAGTTCATTTCACTCTTCTGAGCGCGTGCATCACACAGACACACACACACGCACGTGCTTCAGAATAGTTTGACAATTTTGGGATAGAGTTTAGGCAGATGTAGACGGAAATGGGCTACTGCGTGGCGCCTATCACAAGGCTAATATCAATTTGAGAACTTTAATGAACAATTTGGGCGAGTTAAGCATGTAAAAGCAGTGTTTAGCTAAATCGAGAAGCTGAAGAGATTATCAAGCAAAAAGATACTGCAGAAGCGTGATTGCTGTGCATGCTACAGGGAAAAAAGAAGAGGATCCCCTCAATGTTCACTCGTGTTTGCTTATGAAGTTAAAACATCAGCAGAAACTTTGGGCCGACATTCAATTTTCTCTTTTCTTTGCTTTTGTACGGAAGAAACAATGGGAAAATCAAGCTGCAACTAGAGGACACCTGTAGGGCCAAAAGAAATCAAACCTTTACTAATTCTTCCCTTTCTACTGACATGACATGTTCATTTGCATTCGATACAAGACGAGGACGCGAGTATATCTATTAGTTTTACACATGGAAAACTTGGTAGTCCTGTACCATGCAAGTACGTGTGCAATTGGTGGAACCATGAATTCGTTTATGCGATAGGAGATCCGTGACGAAATGGCACGAGATGAGTATGTGTTACATTACACACACACAGCTATGTTACACACCACTGGTCCCTCACCTTGTATTATGGTTCGTTGACATAATTACTTTCCTTGCACCTCACTGGGAAATTAGCTCACTTAAAATCTAATCTAACACTCCTGTTCACTATCCGCCAAGACTTCTTTCCATCGTTAATCCAGCATGTCACTAATCCTAACCATTTTCCTCGCAATGCCTTCTCGCTTGGCTGGCAGGGATTACTTCTTGAATACATGCGGGGAGCGAAATAGCGTGGTAGACTTGTGATGGCCCTGTAGCTGTGTAATTATGTCTTGTTCGTTCGCATGGATCCTTGCTCTTAAAATTCCTATATCTACTGCATCGTCCGCTACCCGCTGCTTATATCTCAATGCTGCCTGCGAAAAATGGCAAATATTTATGTTGGCTTCACCTGCTATATTCCGTGACTTGTCAGCAACGGAGTGCAGTCGCATGCAGCCTTTATATGTTCTAGTGATGATAGCAAAGTAGAAATTCTCCTCAGGAGGAGTCAAGTTTTCGTATTACAATTAGATTTTTAGCGCTAAATTAGCATGATTACATAGTTGTCCTTTAGTGTCATAATTACTCCCACTAGAACAGTGTGAGATACAACTCATGCGTATCCGCATAGAGACAAGTAGCCTAATTGGACGTGGCAGTCCAGCCGGGTCTGCGAAAAACTAATTATGTGTTTTCCTTGAACTTTTGACAGCAACTTGAGAATGATGAGCAGGTTATGAAGGATCGTGAGAAGACAATTCAAGATTATCAAGCGAAACTTAAGTCCGCTATTAATGCGAAGAATTTGAAACTTTACGTTGATGCTTTCCTTAAGTAAGTAAACTGTACGCTTCCACAGAGAACAGTTTATTTTTTTGAGTAGTAGGCAGATAAGATTTGACAAAATTTTATACTCAAACATTACTCTGTTCGTTACGATCATAGTCGCAAAGACATTACGGGTTCGCTGGAGAAGAACTTGAAAATCGACACGCTCCTTCTGGCTGGAACGAAGGGATCCTATGGGCCCTCCGTTACTCAGCTACATACTCTGATGGACAAGCAGAAGACTCAACTGCTCAAAATTGACGATGTCGGGGATGTCATCAATGAGTCGGTATGAAGAGTTTTTTTATCAACATGTCACATGCGAAATAAGTAGCGATCGTGAGGTGTATGAAGAAGGAAGTTTAGTATTCTACTTCACTTATGACGTGATTTTGCCTGTATTCACAGCCAGAAAAGGTGGCACAAAGCATTCTTCTGTTCTGCAAAGGACAGGGCTTATTAACTTCTGTTACGATGCCTGGAGTTGAGCGACAGCGCACTTTCTCCGGTGGAGAAGCTGAGGACACCCCGGCTCAACTCTTGCGACAGCGAACTATGAGTATGGAAGAGTATGACAAGCCAAATATTCGAAGACTCTCAATCACCACCATCCCTCAGAAACCTGGTGAATAAGCTGAACAGTAAGTTGTTCCATTCTACACTTTCACAAACGTACTTTCCCTTAGCCTGCACTATAGTGAAAGCATCAAAAGCAAACACAATTTTCTCATGAATAGCTAATCGCTTCGAAATTCCTTTAAGAATTCCATTTAATAGTCAAATCGATTTCCTTTTCCACACCTAAAAAAATTCAATTGCACTCACAGAAGTGAGAATTTATCTTCCTTTCCCTGCGTATTCGCGGACAGAATCGGGACAAGAAAGCTTCGTGAATAAGTGATTTCTTGTCGCTAGAAGTTGTCACGCATTCCTCAGGGCCACTCAGATGTTTTTATCATCATCCTCGGGAAGTCCAGTAATCTTACTTAGTCAATCCATCTAATGCTCCTCTATGGATCGAGAAATTTTCGAAATTTTACAGAAAAATAATATTGGTCTATGGTAGATAGCCTTAACACGCTAATTTTTTGGTCTACAATGACAGCACTAACTGCATTGAATTGAATTAAATTAATTTTGTATTTTCAGATGCGCCAAGTGTACAAACGGAGAAATAGAAAATCAAGAGCCACTGCGTGTGCTACACTACGATTGTTTACTGTACTGCGAAAGAAGGATCACATAGGTGCACTACAGCTGTCGAAAAGAGAGATAATTAAATAATCATAATAAACAATATTCTTAGTACAGGTATGTGTACAGCTCGTAGTTCGGAAAATATAATGAGAATTCAAATTGCTATAGTGTGTTACATATTATGAATATATATATACATATGCATCTATATATTATTACGTACATTTTTGTTTAGATGAGAGGACAACAGATTTTGAAAAAAAGATCCGTAATGATTACCTAGCAAAGAAAACACTGGGAGTTAGTTGCGAATTTGCCACCGTGTATACTGATGATGAGGATACATGCTGAGGCTGTAGAGTAATAAGTACATATGCTACCATGGAATGATAAATTTAGATAAGGATGTGTTGTAAGTACATGACCGTCAATGGAGTTATGTGTAATGGTCGAAATACATAATCAGAGACAGAGACAGAAACAAGAAGTCCATGATTGAAAACCGCAGACATACACAGCTACTCTTTCCTGCCCATTTTAGAATATGCAAGTAATAATTAATGCACTAAGAAACAATCAGAACATACAAATGAATCTGTAAGATGAGTGTGAGGGAACTTTTTGGTACCATTGAATGGTGGTTTTTAGTGTGGGACTCATAATAATGAATACAATGCTGCAGTTGTAGCGCTCCTCAGGTTTGAAACAAAAGGAACTTGATGATGCTTATTGCTGAAATACAGTCGTCGATTATGAATTTTCATGAGGAATTGATCGCTGTTTTTCCAATGAAAGAGATATATATATATATATATATACATATAGACATACTAAATATATAGATAATACATTAAATATATCAAAATTATGAGCTGCCGATTTTACAGACAACATTAGAACTGGACCTTAACTAACGCTTATCATAAGATCAATAGTTATTAATGAAGCAAAAAATTCAATATTGGAAGAGTTTATATGCTTCCTTGCAGGGTGATGTTACCCCGCCATTCAAGCTTGCTATGTAAGACAAACAAATATGATGATTCATTGTTTTAGTAAAAATTCGCTGGGAAATGTGATTCTATGCTGCTATTGTTAATAAAATCAAGTCATATGGTGATAGATAGATTATTTCCTGTCTCCTTTCATTTCCATCAAATGCGTCTCGTAATACTATTACGCCGCTTCAGGTAGCAACTCTCATTTTGGGAAACCACATGGAAACGAATCCTCTCGGTCTACAGTTTATCTGACCGAGGCAAATTTTGAGGGACAGCTGCCCGAAGCCATAACAGTCAACTTCTATCATTATTTTGCCTATACAAACAAACTCGCAAATCCGAATTGACTATTCGGGAACTCTGACGTCAATGACTAGCAAGTCATCTCCATCTATCGCCAATGGCATTCACTTAAGTTCTTCTTCGAAGTCACGTACGACTTATATTGAGGACTAATCTACCTCTCATTAACCCAATATTTTCGTGGAGTTTCCCATTTGCTGTATCATAATAAAATTACAATTCTCATAATCAAACTTTTTCATGTTACTCAATACATACACTTGTAATTTTCCTTTAGAAAGCAAATGAGGGATGCTATCATATATTTTGTCCAACATAGAAATCCAGCACCCGGGAGAATTCAAATTTGATTTGTTTACATGTGTGCGGGTCGGGTGAACTTGCTATGCAGAATGCCATATCCATACACAGTTGTATGTAACACTTGAATTCAAGTATTTTTGGAGAAATCAAAAGACAAAAGAAGTGCCTTGGTGAGCATAAATTAAATCCAGAAAATATACTACACTAATGATACGGTAAGGACGCTCATACAATCAAGCTGTTATTCTCCATAAGCCATAAAAATATGAAACTGTTAGCAATTTATCGAGAGTAACAATAATTGGAAAGCTCCTTGGGGCTCTTTAAGTATATGATGCCTGTTTCATGGACACTTATCATGGTAATGGTTTTCTGTAGTCGCACTGGACTTGGTCTCCTTCGAGGGGTCAGAAGCTTGGGTCTTGAATTCCAAGCGAACATTTTCCAGTGCAAGGCAATTGCAATTAGTTGCGCAACCCCAAGGAGCCCCCGGCCTGTAGCCATTATGGCATTGCAGAAAAGGGTCGCTAATTCTTAACTTAACATACTAACAGTGACAGATCATATTTATTGTTGAAACTCATGCGTTTGACAAGAGATTAGTTATTCCAGTGCTGACCAAGTAGTTGATGTATTTGTGAAGACAATTTTAGTGACCATTTAAATCTCTTGTTTGCAGAATATGAGCTCTGAAGTGGAGAAAGCTCAAGAGGCTGCGGCGGCTGGAGCCGAGAAGCAGGAAGACACTATCTTCGGTAAAATTATTGACAAGAAGATTCCGGCGAAAATCATCTATGAAGATGACCTGAGCTTGGCGTTTCATGATGTCAGTCCTGTAGCACCGACCCACTTCCTTGTCATTCCTAAGAAGCGCATCTCAATGCTGAGCAAGGCTGAAGACAGTGACCAGGAGGTGAGTTAAGGTTTGAAGTACCTGACTGGAAAGGAATCTATTAAGTAGACGTATGGAGTGGGGACAAGTAGGCGTGATTTCAAAGATAGACCTATCTGAGTGAGTTAACTTTTCCTAGTCTGAAGTGTCATTTGAATTGTCGAATTAATTTTTTCAACTAGACCCAGAAAATCCTTTGAAAGCGGTGTAGGATTTAGGTGTCAGTTAATCTTTTAAGGGCTCTCATTACAAGGTGAATGTATGTAGCCCTTTGCCAGCTTAAATAGTATGGAGGCTAGGGTGTATGGGAACGAAGGATTTTATAAAGAGCTGTGTAAGACAGGAGAGCTCATAAAGTCAGAATATTAATAGCTAGTTCTGGAAAAGTCCTCAACCTCAACAACACTATGTACTATTGAGTCGTCCACTCGATATTGTTTTAGCGTGAGGATGAAGGGATAGAGGTATTTAAGTATAATTTCTTCATGTTACACAGCTTTTAGGACATCTAATGCTTGTCGCCAAGAAGACGGCTAAACAGCTGCGCCTCGAAAATGGATATCGATTGGGTGAGTGCTAACTATTTGGATGTACGTATTGCCACAAATCTTTACTAATTTTATTATCTTGACTCTTGAGTTATCAACAATGGACCCGATGGGTGCCAGTCCGTATACCATCTTCACATTCATGTCCTGGGTGGACGTCAATTGGGATGGCCACCTGGCACTGGCTAAATCCTTCGCAACATCATTGTGCCCACGCCCCGAGGAAATTGGATCACAAGCGTCAATTCTGTCTTACAGTATTGTCAGAATAATACTAGTTATGTTCATGAATATTTCTGCGAAAAGCAGTAATCATACTTGTGACGATTGAAATAATGGTGTCCAGAATAAATAAACAAAACGAGCTCTTGGGGATATTTCTTTGTGTAATAATCTGTTTTGTATGCATCCTTTATATTCTCGAGTAGTTTTACCTTATGGAACCTTCTACTGCCCAGAATTAATTCATTATGTCTTTAACGTAACTGGTGATAAATCATTCAGCATACCTGCAGGTCATCTGGATAAAGGAGTAAAAATTGCATCCGATGCCAAACTGATGAATCAGATGGCTAAAATGTGCGGAGATTGAACGCGGGATGCAAACGTCTACGTGGTCGATCGAAGGAGAGACTTGGAAGGAAATCAGTACTGTTGGCTAATTTTAATCTAAACTTGATCAAACATGACATAAATGGTAGACAGGGAATTTTCTGCCGGTTGTGCGCATCATTGTGTCACGTCTTTGAATCAAGTAATTTGTATTCATGCAGTGTAATTATTTGAGGTGCTTTGCTTGATGAGTACACGGGAATACGGAGAGGATTAAACCATAAGTCAGTCTAAAGTGGCCTAATCATCGTCTGTCAAGGGCAGGGTTAAGCCGTGTCACGATGATTTCTCTAGTTCTAGTTGCCTTTACCTCTCTGGTGTCACTGGTGGTCACCATCGGATGGCTTGTAGTGAAACAGGTAATACTGACGAATATGAAATCTGGGTACCTAATATGCAGTTGCGTTGGATTGTGAGAAATATTCATACGATGGTTTTAATTTTAGACGGTCCGTAAGGTGAAGAAAAATCAGACCAAGGATGATGACCGTCTTTCAATAGGATTTTTTCATCCTTATTGTGATGCTGGAGGAGGTGGGGAACGAGTATTATGGTGTGCAATAAAATACCTTCAGCAAAGGTAGCTCGCTATGAAGCACTTGATATTTGCTAAAATGATTTCATTCAATCACTTGAGTTTTGTATTTTCAAATGTAGATATTCTGGCTATCGCTTTGTGGTCTATACTGGGGATGTGGGTGTAGCTCCAGATGTGATCGTCGCCAATGCGAAGAAACGATTTGCAATTGAATTTCCTGAGAGAATTGACTTCGTTTACCTACACCGGAGAAAGTGGGTTGAGGGGTCAAAGTATCCTCATTTTACTCTGTTTGGTCAAAGTTTGGGTTCTATTTATTTAGGACTAGAGGCTTTATGCGCATTTGTTCCTGGTAAGTCCTGGAGAGAAATTGCTCTCTCTGTTACCATGACATTTCCTAGAAATCAGGAGCTCATTTTGAATTTGTTTCTAGATATTTACATTGATACCATGGGTTACGCATTCGCCACACCACTGTTCAGATACCTTGGTGGTTGCCAAGTAGGATCTTACGTTCACTATCCAACTATCAGTACTGATATGCTCAGTCGAATCTCGAGTCGGCAGGAATCGTATAACAATCGCGGGATGATTTCTAAGAGCCCATTTCTAACCGCAATCAAGCTGCTGTACTACAAGTTTTTCGCTTGGCTGTACTCGGCTGTGGGACGACAAAACCATATTGTAATGGTGAACTCTAGTTGGACCGAAGAACACGTTAATTACTTGTGGAAAATACCGTCAAGAACCTTCAAAGTTTACCCTCCGTGTGATGTGGATGATTTCAAGACCATTCCATTTATTGAAGATGGTCAAAAGGAATTGCTAAAAATAATTTCCGTGGCCCAATTTCGCCCAGAGAAGGACCATCCTTTGCAAATTCGCATGTTATTCACTCTGCGGCAGATGATGAGAGAGCAAGATTGGGAACGTGTTCGGCTTGTACTCATTGGGAGTTGCAGGAACCAGGAGGACCATGAGCGTGTAAAGGATATGCAAGACTTGTGCAAGCATTTGTCAGTGGAAGAAAACGTTATTTTCAAGATCAATGTTTCATATGAGGAATTGAAGCAGGAGATGGGTGAAGGTCTTATAGGCATACATACTATGTGGAATGAGCATTTTGGAATAGGTAGGAAAGATAATTTGTTTATCCCATAAGAGTCAGTTGATTTCACCATATGATATTTTCTTTGCAGGTGTCGTCGAATGCATGGCGGCTGGTCTGATTATGGTGGCCAATCGTTCCGGAGGTCCATTCATGGACATCGTCATGGAGTATGACGGCTCAAGAAATGGATTTTTGGCAACTGATGAGACAGATTACGCAAATGCAATCCATCGTATACTTTCTATGACACCCGAGGACCGCTCCGCGATCCGCCAGCGTGCAATATCTTCCGTAGACCGTTTCTCTGAGCGACAGTTTGCCAAAGAATTTCTTAAAGCAACCGAATCACTATTCAGTGAGAGATCGTCGTAGAAAAGGCGAAAAATACAAGTCATTCTCCTATCCCATTTACCTGCACTGGCAGCTTGAAGCTGTCCGCAAAGTATATTCCTTGTATTGTCTGACTTGTGTTATTACTATGTCGAAACGATTACTACATATTACTTGCACACACTGTTACCAATAAAACAGTACCACTAACTCACTGACGTTTTTAAGTGTCGAAAATTGGCTCTATGACTACAATTCTCACTTCTGGTTCCCTCCATGCAGGTTTTCCAGCTATTCGGCAGTTTAATGCCTGTTGACCGGGTCCTAATTATATGATCTCATTCTCATGTTCACTTGCAACTAGAACTGAAGCAAATGAAAGGAAAAAATTGGCCACGTACACGCCATCATCTACGCATGGAACATTCCACACTGCTTTCCTTATGCCGGTCACGGCGCTGAGATTATTTCTGCTAAATATTATTTCCGTCAAATCGTACCAGTATAGTATTTAAGTTACTTTTTCTTAACACGCTCAAACCTGAAGTTACCCTACCTATAACCAGTTGGTAATTGGAATGCGTAGATATACGCAACAATAATGTTGCACGCATCACAACTATGTCTCATTCCGCCTCAAAACCATTGACCAAACATGAGAACGACTGACCAGTCTTAATTGTTCGACCAGTATTATGAAATAAGTATTCACTTAGTTCCAAGTAACCAATGCGGGGTGTTTTCAGCTAAATGGCCAACAATGATTCGCCTTCCGGTCAAGAAACAGCTATCCTTGTGATAGCTGATATTCTTGCTGCTTCAGAGTAGCATTTGTATACTGGTTATATGAGCAACAGTTGGGATGGTGATTGCGAAGCAATTAAACTGGTATGTAACAAAGAAACATATAGAGAGAATAGTAGGAAGGAAGACATAAGCCCAGGAGTGTTTCGGATGCTTGGAAGGAGTATACTAATGCTCAGTAGTATGAGAGATAAACCTTAAAGATAATTCATTTTGCAGCGGTGGGCTCAATTTTTGCAGAAAGCCAGTTTTCCTGAATGCATATTAGCCATGCGATGTACAAAATTCATCAGTTTCACTCACCAGACTTATTCGAGAGAGGAGCCAGGAGGCAAGCAGGTAAAGAAAGCCAGCTTCAATATGAACAATGTATTGAGAGAGCCAAAGGAGAAGAATCAAGGAGAGGATTGTGTACGATGGGTAGTACTGCTGGTTTTGAGTGCGAGGCTTGTTTTAATACCAGAGGGTATCTTTTGACACGTTAGGGGTAGACGTCTGGACGGGGTTGCTCTAGCAAGGTGTATAATACATTCCTTCCAAGCTCACATGATTGGTTCTCAAGATGAGGTATTTGAGCCGTTCCACCTACTGCCAGCTTAAGGTACCTGTAAGCCCTTGGGCAACGTAATGCTTGGCCTTGCACTTTGACAATACAGCTCAACAGTTAACATCCGAGTCTTGCCTTGTGTTGAGCTCTATATATCATGCTTCCCCGCAACACTTTTCTCAACTGGAAGAAACCACTGGCAAGACGAGTGCATGTATTTGTGAACAACAACAACAATGTGAATTGAACTTATATTTCACATGGTCCCGAACTCTGCGCCAATACACTCCTCATCTTATGTCCCTTGTGATTCTGTCAGTCAGCAGTGAATTCGTGGTGAAGGAATTTCGCCGGTTGCAAAGAAAAGTACTAAAAACAACAACAAGTGCGTGCACCTGTAGCGATTTCGTCTGCACCTGTGGCTTTATACATAGCTTTGGCATTATCCATGTGTGTTTCGTTGCGCCTGGTATACAATAGCGTTTGGTTGCATTATGTGTCGCTAACTGGTGTTGGATACGGATATCCCAGGAGTGTCACGGGCATGAGGGATCTTTATTTTATTGAAAAAGATTGAAAACGAAGATAGAATTTTTACTGATGCATGATTATGAGCCCTGTGGAAGGAATGACATGCTGAAGAGTCAGTGTCAAACATCAAACAACTACAGATACGGTCTTAACATGAAGCAGTAATGGTGAGCATGATAATTGCAATGTTGAATAAGACCTAAGCATGGACCAAGTTTGGACGTGCTTGGTCAGGGGAGTGGGAAAGTACTTCATGAGATAATTTCCCGAGTCAGTGGTGTGATAATTATTGCATTCCACTCACTTCCGACGATGGAGGATGAAAGAAGGAGTTGTGATGGATGAAAGTATAAACTCCCGTGTCGGTATGACTTGACTCATGCCAGACTGTGTGTGTGTGTAGTTAGTGAAGACGATTGACTGAATTCATATATTGGATCCAAACACCTGTTGTTCGGGATGCCAGTATAATTGCTACAAACGGAAATGATGAATGATAAGTGAAATCCACCTTGTGGAGTGTATACATCTTGGACGGAGTGTTGTGTGAGGTATTAAATTGAACAATGTTGTGCCTTCGACGTGTGATTCTCTACGGTTTGATCATCACAGTCTCACATTGCCTCCTGATTCATGCTCAAGGACCGGGACCGGGTGGTCGGAAACGGGATCCGGATGTGAAGAGCAGTCGTAGTGGTAGTAGTAAGAGTAGTGCAAGTGGAAATACTGTGTACTCCAGATCTATTGATACAAGAGTACAATTTAGTGTGAAGGAAGAATTATCTCCAGGGACCTTAGTGGGTCGGATTCCAACCAAACCGGGCTTTACCTACCGCTTCAATGAGCATCTAGTGGAGTTCGAGTTGAATGGGACTACCGGAGAGATCAGAACGGCCAAGAAGATTGATCGGGAGTCACTAGCAAGTGATCAATATGATCTTGTCGTACTCTCCAGCCAGCCAACATATCCAATCGATCTTCGAATCACAGTCCAGGATGTCAATGATAACTCCCCCATATTTCCATCTGAGGAAGTCGAAGTTAGATTCTCAGAAGCCGCCAATCCCGGCACTTTGGTATTCCTGGATCCTGCTGAAGACTTGGACACGGGAGTGAATGATGTCACAACTGAGTACAAAATCATCTCCGGCAATGAAGACAATCATTTTCGCTTAGTGGTTACAACGAATCCAAGCGGAGAGCCACCATTCTTGCATTTGGAAACAACGGGAAAGTTGGATCGGGAGACGAAGGCATCTTACACGTTGAATGTGTCTGCTCAAGATGGTGGTAACCCGCCCAGGTTTGGTTACCTCAAAGTTAACATAGTGATAGATGACTCTAACGATAACTCCCCCAACTTTGATCATAGCGATTATGTGGTTTCGTTGAATGAGAGTGTGGCTCCAGGTACTGTAGTACTTCAAGTAACAGCTACAGATAGTGATGAAGGGGATAATGCCAGGATCTCCTATTACTTAGCTGAGTCTGAGACTCAATTTTCTGTCGATCCCGACACTGGGGTCGTATCCACAACACAAACTTTGAATTGTCAGCAGAACTGTCCGCAGACTCAACAGAGTTGCCCTAAGAGCTGTGTATTCACGGTCTTTGCTCGTGATCATGGGATCCCACGACAGGACGGACGTACTTACATCACAGTCAACCTGCTCGACTCTAATGATCATGATCCGAATTTAATCATCCGCTATTTCCCACCCACGGCAAGTTCAGCTTCTGTCGATGAGAATGCTCAGAATGGGTCCGTCGTGGCGGCTATTTCAGTCGTGGACAAGGACGAGGGACCCAATGGCGAAACTGTGGTTCGCATTGTTTCCGGCAATGAACTCGGCCATTTCCGTCTGGAATCCACACCGTCCTTCCAACTTGTGCGTGTAAATGGGGTGTTGGACCGAGAGAAAATTAGCAAGTACAATCTTACAATCGTGGCTACTGATAAAGGAGCCCCTCCACGCTCGTCGACTACCTTCCTCATCATAAGAATCAATGATGTGAACGATCACAACCCTAACTTCCTCAAGACAGAGTATTCAGCAGTGCTGAGGGAGCTTGTCCCTGTGGGGACGTATGTGGCGAGCATCACAGCCACTGATGAGGACACTGGGATCAATTCACAAGTTTATTATTCGATTGTATCTGGAAATGAAAGAATGTGGTTTCACATTGATCCCAATAGTGGTCTCCTGACAACCAGGGCACCTTTGGACAGAGAGCAACAGGGCACAATCAGATTAAAAATATCCGCCCGGGATGGTGGTCCGAATCCCAAATGGGCCCACGCCCAGATAAAAATTACCATCCTGGATGACAATGACGAAAAGCCTCAGCTCATAGATGAGAATCTCTCAGCGACTTTGTCCGAAGAGACCCCACCGGGCTCACTTGTGGCAACTATTACAGCCTCCGACCATGATCAGGGAACCAATGGTTCTTTGTCTTACTACCTAAGTCCTGATACTGAAGATGCCTACTCCGGTGTTTTTCATGTAGATCCCACCACCGGCAAGCTCGTAAGCCGCCTCCATTTTGACAGGGAAAAGCTGAGCTCTTATCATATTCAAGTTATTGCCAAAGATCAAGGTGTTCCAGCTCTTTCCTCCACTGCTACAGTTCAGCTGACCATATCTGATGTCAATGATAACGAGCCTCAAATTTACCCCTACGAATACTTTGTAATTATTGACAAAGACACGCCCATCAACACCGTCGTCCTCACTATAGCTGCTCATGACCCAGATGAAGGGATCAATTCACAAATCAGCTTTTCCCTTCAGTCTCCGTCAGACTATTTTTCCATTGAGCCTGCCACCGGTGCAATATTCCTTCGTAGGGATATAAAGTCCACAACGCAGTCCAAATTTATTCTCACAGTAGAGGCCAAGGATGGTGGTAACCGGAAGGCACAGCAGAAAGCTGTGGTTGAGATTCTAATTAAGGATACCAATATCCAATCCATTCGTTTCAAGGAGAAGATGTTCAATTTTACTGTCACTGAGGATCCCTTAAACAAGATGAATCACGATGGGAAGGACGTTGGCAAAGTGGAGACGATTGGAGTAGAGAAGGAATCTGTCACAGTCAAGTACTCCATCACAAGCGGAGACCCTGAGAAAGTATTCATGATTGAAGAACTGACGGGAGTGATCCGCTCTGTTAAAGTATTGGATCGAGAGACCATGCCTGTGTACAATTTAACAATTCATGCAAGGGACGCCACTGGCTACGGATACACCACAGTGATCATTAACCTTAAAGATATCAATGACAATGCTCCTCGAATGGAGAAGAAGCGGGTCGTCGCTGAAATTCAAGAGAATGCCCCCATTGGTTGTGACGTATATTTTGTCAAGGCTGTAGATTCAGATGATGGCGAGAACTCCCGCATTACTTACACGCTTACTCTCAACCCCGACAACATGTTCTCCATCGATCCCTCTAATGGTCTCATCTCACTCAATAAGCCACTCAGATTCACGCCTGAACTGACCCAAACAACAATCGAAGTGTCAGCCAGGGACAATGGAAGCCCTGCTTTATCAAGTAGAATGTCAATTCTACTCAAGATCATAGACTATAACAACCACAGTCCCATATTCGACCACTCCTCCTATGAAACATCATTATTAGAGACAACAGCAGTGAACACTCGCTTCTTTGCCCTCCAAGCTACAGACCAGGATGTGGGAGAGAATGCTCAAATTTCCTATGAAATTGTCGACGGGAATGGTGCCAAGAAGTTCGGTGTCTTCCCTGATGGTTACTTGTACGTGAAGACGCCACTGGATCGGGAAGAGCAGGATTATTTCTCCCTCACTGTCATGGCTAAGGACAACGGAGTCCCTCAACGCTCCTCCACCGTCTCTGTTGTAATCTTCCTCATTGATGAAAATGACAATGCCCCTGTATTCTCCAACTCCACCTTCACATTTTTCATTGCGGAAAATGAAGCTCCGGATACGTACGTTGGAAAAGTGCGAGCCACTGACAAGGACGTTGGTCGAAATGCCGAGCTCACCTACTCCATCCACTCTATCCAGTCTGACTTCATCATTGACCCGAAGAACGGCTTTGTCAAAAGTCTCAAATCATTTGACCGTGAAAACTTGCTACAAACGACGGGACAAGACTTCATTGCACTGGAAGTAATTGTACAAGACGGTGGGTCGGTCTCCCTCAGCGATAAATCCCAAATGGTTATTTACATTAATGACGTGAATGATAATCAACCAAATTTTTTGAGGAGCTCGTACTCGGCTCAGATTTCTGAAGCAGCCCCACTAGGGTCTCAGGTTGTGCGCGTCATTGCCTCCGACATTGACGAAGGGCTGAACGGAGACATTTTCTACTACCTCAGCCGAGGGAATGAGGAGAATTTCTTCAAAATTGATACTACCACCGGCCAGATTACGCTGGCAAAGCATTTGGACCGAGAAAGTCAGCCTCAGCACATTCTGACGGTGGTGGCTCAGGATGCAGCTGAAGTACACCCTCTCAGCTCCTCCGTCGTCGTGAAAATTGATGTACTCGACGAGAATGATAATTGTCCGGAATTTGTTACGCCTTCTGATTTTCGAATAACTATAATTGAAACGACTCGAGTGAACACGGAGCTCATCAAATTTCATGCTTCTGACCCTGATGTAGGCCTGAATCAGCAAGTATCCCTATCCATAACAGGAGGTAACCGTCATGAAGCCTTTCGTATTGACCCGAAAACCGGGTCACTCTATCTAAACAAGCCGTTGGACTTTGAACGCTACAGTAATTACGTGCTCAATATTACTGCAAGTGATGCTGGGAATCCCCGTCTCAGCTCCTCTATTCAATTTACCGTGACAGTGCAGGATTACAATGACAATGCTCCGGTCTTCCCGTCCACAGCCATCGTAAGACAAATCCAGGAAGGGATTGGTGTCAACAGTCCCATCGTCACTGTCTCTGCTGAGGACCCTGACTCAGGCCTGAATGGGAAAGTCAAGTACTCCATCATTAACCAGGAGCCAGAGGGGGATCATTTTGGTATTGACCCCAACCTCGGGATAGTTCATACGTTGAAACCGATTGACCGTGAATTTGCCGATACCTTTCGTCTTACCGTTCTCGCCACTGATCAAGCGTTGCCTACATCGATTCGACTGTCCGCTGAGAAACTGGTCACTGTCATTGTTGAGGATGTGAATGATAATAGCCCGAGCTTCTTTTGTATGAATGCAGCCCTCCTCAGACAGAATTCGGAGAGGAATGTGGAAATTATGCGGGTTGGTGCAAGAGATTTAGATTCTGAATCTAATGGTGAAGTGACATATGACATGATAAGTGGGGATACGATGCTGTTCAAGTTAGACCGTAATACTGGGAGCTTAGTGTTGAAGCGAAGTGTGGGCGAGGTTCAACCTCGCTATCACCTCACCATTCGTGCCACAGATGAAGCCATTCAATCTCAACGCAAATCCTCCGACTTGCACTTGAGTGTGCTAGGCGTGTCAGAGAAGGGTGATTCCAGCGCTGTGACTTTCTCTAAGAGTCAATACAAGGGCTCTGTCCTTGAGAATGAGTCCATCGGTACCTCCATCCTCACCGTGACTGCTTTCAGTGATAAATCCTTTAGTGGCGGTCATCCGGAGATTGAGTACTACATCACGAATATCACATCCGCTGTGGATGGCTCAAGGCAAGATAAACTGTTTGACATCGACCTCAAGCGAGGTATTATCTCCGCTGCTGCTATTCTCGATAGGGAGATGGGCGTGTGGAAATTTCAATTGGAAGTCTATGCCATTCTTGTGAGCACTTCTGGACTTCACACTTCGTCCACTAAGGTATTTCAATGATTATCCTATTTATTATTGCCTCACATAATAGTAATGCCATGAGTGGTGTGTAATGCAAGAGTACAAATGAGCCTCAAGATTTGCAGCAGTAATCAATAATGCCATTGCTTGATTGTTCTTCTTCCACTTTGCTGTAGCCTACTTACAATGCCTTTATTTACTTAAGTCACACACCTCTGGTGCTGCTATATGACAATGCTAAATCATCCCCGCTAGTAGAACACGCGTGTTCGTTTGAAGTACATTCTAATGTTGAACACATGAGATTGCCTAGTTTTACGTTTTCGTTTACAAATACTCGAGGTGGAACAAGATCGGATTAGTAGTTGTTCTCTGTGGCCATTTCTGTTGAATCCAACTGCACTAATGCATCACCATCACATCACACCCTGATTGAGTATTTTAATTTGCACATGACGGCATCCTGTGATTAGCAGAGAATTATAAAGGAGGGAATTTTGTGCAATACGAGAGGGATGAGCATTAGTGAAAAGATAGGACAAGTTTCAGGATACACTGTCATGTTGTTGTTATTTAAGGTTAATGAAGAAGGGTAATCACTTATGTTGTCGTGGTGGGCACTTGCTATGGCGCTCATTATGATGGAGCATAATGAATCCCGGACACGTAAGAATGTGGTTTTTGCCATCCACACATCTTGCTGGGCCCGTAGCGCACACATACACATGTGCACTACACGAAGTCCACACGCTGCTTTAATCCTTACTGGTCACGCTTTATTTGCTTTTGATTCCTGTTTTGTAAGTTGTAAAGTGGCTCGTGAATGCAGGGAGTAGCAGGAAATAATGAGTGTCGTCCTATGTACTATGTACGCGAACATTCCTTATGGCCCGAAAACGCTTTTTCACTCTCTCCCTCGCTGACACGGCAACAGAACCAAGTAATGCTATTAAACCAAATATTTACGTTTGTCATTTACTCTTGTCCTGAACAAGATCCTGCCGGTCTCATTCCTTGATAAATAGTGTTCGGATGTGGGCTTTTTGCTCGTAAATTACGAGTATTCTTGTCACTTTCCCTTCGTCTCTCACAAACCAAGATACGCACTGAGCAGAGCAAGCACTTAAAGTTGTGATAGCTCAACTCATTATTACAACAGAAGAACACAGAAGTCTCTTTCATGACATGACTCCTTTCTCATTCTGTCTTCGGAGCATATCACGCACGCATATCCTGGTTCCCTGTGCAAAAGCCACACTTGGATACAGTAAGGGTATCGTAATCTAAAAATTTTTACTCATTTGAACACTGAAGACTGGAGTTGAGGCGGCTGTCCTCATCAGCGGCAGTAAATTATTATTATGACGCTGGAGTTTGGCATAGAGCATGCATTAGATGAGTATGTTGCTAAATTAGGGAAGGCAACATGCCGTCGTTGTTATAGGAGATGCTACAAGGAGGTGTTTTATGGTACGTAACAACAGGCTCTCTGCGTATACTATCATCACCTATCTTGACAATAAGTCTTACTCCTTTCTTTTTAGTGCGAAGGAACTGTAAGAGGACAGTGTGAGTTCTTTGGACGAAGCAGAGCCAAGTCCAATAAAGCTATCATCCACCTCTCACTATGTAACTGTGAATGGGTGCATAAGTTCTGTGACAAGTTGAGAGAGGCGGTATTCTCTGAATGAGTTAACCTTATCGTAATTATTATTACTGTTATTATTATTGTTGTTGTTGTTCTTGTTGCTGGAAGGTATCCAAATGCATATGGGGTGAACAGGCAACAGTTCATTAGCGGACTGCCCCTCTTTCCATCTCTGATTGTCACACATCAAGTGGTCGTGTAAAATCTGCTTCCATCCCCACGCACATTTATTCACTTGACATTTTTCAGATGCAGAGCTAAGAGGCACAGTTATTTGTATAACAAGCTCAACATTATGTATATTAGAAAATGCTTGTACAGAGGTATCTATAGTTGCATTAATAAACACGGGGCAGCCAGTTAGTTGACGTCTGCCAGAGATCTGTCTCCTAATCTGAAGGGAAAATTATACGCTAGGAAAATGAAATTTGATCTGGAAAATGCTTTTGATTAAACCTGAGAAGTCGCTTTGTTGATGAGGAGGAGGATGATTGGGAAGCGAGAGAGAGATGGAGAAACCGCGGGGAGGGTGAACAAGACGCTTCTTCCTCTATACACAGGAAAAATGCATCCTCCAGCACATTTGGTTTTACTTTACTTCATTTGAGCTCTCGTTGGATTTTGTGTGAAATTTATATAGGAATATAATAATAATCATCATCATGTGCCTAAAGATACGGGAAGTCGTGGGGATATATAGTCTTTCTGTTGCTTCAACAACGTCTGGATTTTCATTATGGTCACTGTTGAACAGAGCGAGAGAGAGAGAGAGAGAGAGAGAGAGAGAGAGAGAGAGATCATAAGAGAAGAGTATGAAGAGGAAGCTGTGGGAGACCTCCGTTGGTTGGCTACACGAAGGAAAAGTAGACACTTCGAATGGACACAGACTTTATCTCTAGACATACAGACACACATTTTGATATAACAGCCAAGAAGACATTATAAAGCGGAGGGAATCAGACACAACAATTGACAATGTATGCAGCAGGTTGAGTGACTTAGTGAGTGTGAGCAGAGAGTGAGAGAGAAGCTTGTGTAGTATGAAGGGAACATATACTGAATACGAACCCTCCTAGCAGTTGGCACTAAGTATCAAAAGACAAGAAATATTTGCTTCCATCATAAAAAGAATATGCCCCCTCTTTCTTTTCTCAAGTCTAAATTCAACAACAAAGGTGATAAAAAGAGAAACTCATGCTAACTCAAGTATCATTTGAATATTTCCTCCAGTCATGACTATATCTTAGTATGGTTAATACCTTTAGATACAAACAGGCAGGGCAGACACATGCAATAAATATGATTTCAGTTATTATGTAAAACCGATAGATGATTTTCAATGTACCTTGTAATACAGGTTAGTGTTAAATATCGTACGGGTATGTAAGCTATGAGTTACTGGTATGGCATCCACATCATTCATATCACGCTATTTAAAATATTATTGTAGTATGGCTCTACAATTATCTGAGTTTTTGCCTCCTGCCAGAGATTCATTATAGAAAGTACATTTCACACAAAGACCATGTGAATGTAACAGGTAAACGTTCCGTGCATTAAAAAAGAGCTTTTTGAATTTTCTCAGAAGTCATCATACCATTGTGATCATTTAATGGATTGAGGAGGAAGTAAGTGTAGCAAACATCTCCAATAGCTTTTCCAATAGTACGAAGAGGTGTCCGAGCTATAGCGGGGTTTTTATTCCTTGTTCACTGGTATCCCAAACGACGGCCAATCACCTAGCCGGCAATCAGTGACTCACTTAGGTATAAATGATACATTATTTATAGACTAATAAAGTATATGTACTTGAGGGATTGTTTGTGTTTTTGATGGTACTGTAGAGAAGATCCCGTCATGAGTCTAAATCTCATTATTACTTGAAACTGTTGATCATAAGAGGAACCACACATACACAGAGGCAGGGACAGAAGAGATTCAGACATGATGATGACCGTCAACTAGCCGCGTAGCAGCAATATTGCTTTCAGTCTTACCTTACTTAGTGAATTTTTAATAACAATATTAAGCATGAGTCAAAGACCACTTTTCTTTGAGTGCATTACAAGGAGGAGCGTTTATCTTGAGACTATAATCAATGGGCATGTACACCTATCTGCCTACGAATCCTATATTCCATTTGTTCGCTCCTTCTCCTCGTAGATCTTGCCGAAAGGGAGGGAAAAATACACGGGATCCGTGGGTGTATCCTCTGCATTTGTCTTCATCCACGTACACACATCGTAATCGTTTCTCTTCTTTATGCTATTAGTTATGTTGATGGACGCAGATTAACATGAATCTGGATTGAGCTTTCTTCAGCGAATCCTGCAGTGTGTCGATGGAAACTTGACGGGGCTGCACTGTCGATGAACTCTTCGGCTCAGTATTCGTACCCGTCACTTTGTTTTAATTTGACCCAAACGGAGGTAGAGGTGAAAGAAGTATTTGACCTGTACATTGTGAGGTGAAAGGTTTAAAATTGCACTTGAATTGAAAAACAGGAGCTAAGACGGGAGGAATAAACAAAACTGTTGAGTTTTTTTTTCTGCCACGGAAAATTTCAGGCGTGGGTACTTTTTGTTTCTAAAAAGATATTCTGGAGTTGAGTTGAAAAATCGGGCCGATTGTTCAACATCATGGCAAAAAAGTAATCCCTCGCTTGATTTTACTTGAAAGAAGGACCACAACTGGCGAATCATTTAAGTAATGCAGATTGTAATGTGAGGAGTTGGATAATGTAAGTCCCGGTTATGTAGGACCTCAAGATGCATTGTGAAGAGCTTGTAGTGAGCTCTGTGTATATTTTTCCAGGGCAACTTTTCTTCCTCACGTCTACTAGAGGAGAAGAATGTCAGGATATTAGACATATTTACCTTGTAGGAGTGCGAGTGAGTGAGATTGAAGGAGATGGAAAAAGTTTACGGAGGAACGTCAAAGGCGAGAGATTGTGAGCAGAGAAAGAACATGGGATAGGATGAAAATATAATAGAGATGAAGGGGTACCATAAGAGGCACGCTGCTGGCAGTTCAAGGACCAAATCTGTTTTAGAAGACTCCAGCAGCGTGGTTTGAACCCCTGTGATGCCTTTTTCGCTCTAAACAACGCTCATCACTTTACTTGTTCCTTTTGCTCTGGCCGAGATGGAGAGAGAGAGGATAAACCTACGCTCTTCTTTTTCCTTCTCTCCCTCTCGATCCTTCTCTTACCTGTCTGAGTCAGTCATTGTGAATGCAGTGAGGTAAAATGCATATTACCTTAACCATTCCCTCAGTTCTTCTTGTCTAACGACGGATTTGAATGCTTAAGTACTCTCGCCTTTTTATTATTTCGTTCTTTACACGCGTCTCTCTTCTCTCAATAATACATATCGGGAAGATGGACAGGACTGGCTACACATATATAAGTGTTGCACCTGTATGCATTTCACTTGTTATTGGTCCTATTGAAATGGAACGGTGCTGCTGCTGATGCTCTTACCTGCTCCTGCGGTAATGAAAGAGAGGTAAATTGTTTGGTGGGCTTTGCATTCCTGCAGCAAGAATTTTTTAAAATTTTGAAGTGCTTCTTCCAAACCAATGGCTTTGCCTTTTTATTCACTTGCAGACAGATCTGTTGCCATATTCACTGTAAACACTGGTGGTTATCTCCTTTGTGTCACTGGGTACAATCGATTGAAAACTTAGACATTTGTGCGCTTGAAACTTTTCAGCATTGGTTGTTGGCAATGGGCTCAGTACTAAATAACAGCAGGTCATGAAATGATTGTTTTATAGAGCCAAGTGGGACTCTGTGATTTCTTTTACTGGTTGAACGGTGGTCAAGGTCCTTGTAGAATTTATTGAGTGTAGAGAGGAATTTTTGCTCCCGCTGAAAGCTACAATAATTATTACGGATTCGTGAGCAAGAGCCTCGCAGACTTGTGCATGCTTGAGTAAATGCGCCGTTAATTGTGTTGCCTAGTTAAACGATAACAGCGCTTGTGAATTTTTCTGTTCATATTGTATGAAGCAAACTGCTGACTAAGTCGGGTTCAAGTCATAGAGCCTGTGGGCAATTGAAAACAAAGTTATAGTTAATTTCGTGCAATGCGGATAAACTCGTTGGAAAATAATAAAACTGAAGCTTAATCATAAAGCTGTCGTTTTTTAAAGTCGCTGCCTCTCTCTCTCTCTCTCGCAGTTACAGTATGTGTGGAGTGTGAAAGGTGGGGATGGTTAGTGGACGACAGAAGACAGAGAGATACTTACTTGTTTGTTATATCTCCTTTTGAGGTTGAACCGTGTGGCATATGTTTACTCTTATATGTCTTTGTTTGTGCGTTTAATGTTTGTGCTCGTCCTGTTTGTAAGGGTCATTTACGTATGAAGAGAGTCCAGCCCCAGCGTTTTACAGGCGCTCCTTACGGCTTCCCAACTCCTGGGTAACGCTTTGGTGTGGAAGTAAATCCTCCAAGTTAACAGAGGATTTCACTTATAATGTGTATGCGCATTACATTATTATTGTGACCATAATTAAGGCTTGAGATTTACTGTGTGCGTGCATGTAAAAAAGTTGTGTTTAGTTATGTGCAGGTATGTAGTGTTTAGTGTAGTAAGGAGAAGAGGAGCAATGGCACGGTGAGGAGTACTTGAGCCACTCGGGGCGATCCCGTATTACTAATGCAATGGCGCGGAGACTGGACAAAACGTGTAATTGGCATACAGACGGCGCTACATTTTTCGCACATGGAAGAAACCAGTTGTAGGAGCTGTAGGGATGATTATCAGCAAATAAATCTCAATGCATACTAGTTTGCCAGTAGTTTCCTCCGGCTGGCCATCAAGCTCAAATAGGAGGAAGGAGAAGAGGATGAACACGAATACGATGAGATGCCTGGGAAACCATGGTGCAGAAGCTTGTGACGCTGCTCTCTCATGAACTAAATGGCATGTATAGGGAGGGCCTCCTCATCTCTATCTCTCGCTCGCCCTCGCTCCTTGTGCGTCTTTAAACTTTGACTGCCACAGTGAGCAAAGGTAGTAGTATAGTAAGTAGTGAACAGCCAGAAGAAGTATTGAAGCAAGGCTTCAACTTTTACTTATAGGCCTCCATAATAAATGGTCCCTGCTAGCTAGATTGTGCGTTATAACAAGCGTGCTTTAGATTCAGTACTCGTCTTCTCTCTGTAGCGTCTCCTTTACCTGATGTTGCTGCTGTGCTTAGGAGGTAGACTTGTAAAGGTCGGATAGATTTTTTGTACCCTTCTTAACTAAGGCATTGTGGCAGCTAAAAATCTCCAAAAGCTCATTCGTATACCTGCTTCATTGTTGATACCCGTGCTGGATCTCTTGGAGAGTCGTGAGTCTTCTACTTGATTCTCAACGTGGATAAAGGAGCTGTTCCTGTCCCTATTGTGAACACACGCACACATGCACTCACACATGTAGGATTTGATTCGAGATAGGTTTAGTGTAATTCAAACAGTGAGGGAGATTTAGTCTTCAGTATCCCCATCTCTCTCTCTTTCTCTGTCTCATTCAGCATGAGACAGAGAATTTCTATACTTTGCGCAGCTCATACACATGACTGAGAACTTGTTTCACAGGATTCCTTCGGAATTCGTAGTCGTATCGGCACCGCTGCCAATTTGTGAGCTCTTCTCCACTGATCTTCACTCTCCTTTCATTGCTCAGTGGTTCATGTTGCTCCTGTCATCTGTAAATTATTGTTGATATAAGCATAAAGTATTATGCAGGAGCACCGGTTCATGCTCCTAGCAAGTAACTGGGGTGTAGTTTAATCAACAAACAGCACAAGCGCGTAAAGCTTTACACACAAGGGGTCAAACTCCGGACCTCGGGGGGTGGATGTGTTTCTGTGACGTCCTCAGCTGAGTAAAGTTAGCGAACCCGGGACTTCATAATTTTGGATGGAAAGACACACCCCATATTATGTGTCCAGGCAATGCAACGATTACTTTTAGTTGGAGCATGAAAACATGGAGTTTGTTTGGTGAGAGGAGAGGAAAAAATTAAAGCGGCGTGTTAATTATAATTATGATGCGCTGGTGGGGTGGATGGATGGGTTGACGGACAGTATCACAGAGTTTCTCGCTGGCAAATCATGTATCTGTTCCTCTTATCAGTCTCAAGGGCTCCGCAGGGACGTGTCTGAACAGGTAGGGACTACATGAGTAATACGTGGCTGTGTGTAAAGTTCGAAGTGAATGACGGCTGGAAGAATTTTCATGTGACGGGTTTTCCCTCTGCATGAATTCCTCAAGTCATATCCTTGCCCTTCATCAAATTTGGGTCTACACCCTTGGCTTGGACCCCTGGAGAGATGGGCTATTGAGAGTACTCTTCACTTCTCTTTTTTATACGTGCATAAGAAAATTATGTTATGGCAACGGACAGACGGATGGATGGATTCCTAATTCCAATTTCATCTCCATGCCATCTGCGATGATGGGCTGCTAAAGGTCTCCTTCGTCAACAGCAACTCTATACGCCTTGTTCCTGCTAATGTTCCACATGTTACTATTATCACACTTGTTCTCTCGTAGCTACACAATGATTGTGTAAAAAACCGGAAAGAGAGAGCTAATGCATATTTATACGCCTGGCAGAGGAAATGAAGTTGACAGGTTCATTTTGAGTGTATATACGGCTGGGCGAGGAGGATTTTTGCGGATTAAAGTGTGAAAGAGTAAATGTCGGGAGGACGACGGAGACAAGGAAGAAATTATACGAGGAAGGGTGAGAGAAAGAGTGAGGGGAACCAGATATTACGTTGGTGAAGAAAATAAATGCGAATAAACTTGCTCCGTGGAATTCGTGATTCACGCATTGCTCAGACCCCTAATAGTATACGAAAGTCTAAGAAAGGTCTTGAGTATTCACTTCGTAACAAATGAGAATTACTTTTAGTCAATGGCATGCACATGAATTCCTTAATAGAGATTTGTATTATTGGGACCACCAGTATTGGGTGTGCTGAGAAGAGGCTGTTGTATTGACCTTGTAGGAATACGTGTGCGGAGAGGAGGGCCATGAAAATACCGTGAAGTTGAGGCCTGGTGCGTGTGGAAACCTTTGCTTTACCCGCATTTCAGTGGTTTATTCTCTATTACGACTTGAATCAAATAAGTAGACCGCATAGTTATCTAGTCAACTACCAAGATCTTTGATCCAGCATGATTATCACCGTTGAGGTTTTTTTTCACATTTTATAGGTATGAGTGGTTCTAGACTTTTTTCTGTTACTTCAATGTTACTTCTTGTCTATCAATCATTATTATGATGTAGCAAAAATCCTGTTCGTCGTGTATCCTTTGACCCGGTTTCTTGCATGTTGGGATACCGCCTTTGAATGAAATTAATTTTTAGTTTTTCGTGTAATGCAATTTTCGTTAGGAATTCTACGGAGTGCTGTGAGAATCTTATTTCAAAATTCTAGCTAATTGTTGATAGGTGCAATAAGCCATTCGTGCACAAATGTCCGGGATGGAATTATACAGTTAAGTATAGTCTCATATGTGAGTACATTAGTCCAGTAGTTGTGTATCTTTATGGGTCATTGGACGTGTGGAGAGCGAGTTGGGGTACTCAGCTTGTTGCTGATTTACTACACCGAAGGAATGCCTCTTGTAGTGATGATGATGAGGCTTTTGTTAGAATCTGGTTTTGTACATCACCTTTGTTCCATACGTTCGTGATCTATTAGTAAATGAGGCTAGGAGTGATCAAGATTTTCACGTCAAAGGTCAATCAATTATTGTAGGGGAGAAAAGTTGTGTTCATTTTATTGTTTTGTTCAATGACAGCACAATGCTTTAAAGTGCAAAATGAAAGGAGAGAGAGATTTTGTGGCATCTCACCTTATAATTATGACAGCAAAATCAACTTGAAATGGAATATTCACGACCATTTCAAGTGAAGAACGCTTAGTCACCACTTATTAATAGCCGCATAGCCTCAATAATCGATGAGGCGCAATTTGCGGTGACAAAGTGCAACGGCTTCTGCTCTACGCTGTAGACGAGTGCAGGAGGCGCAGTGCGCTTCGTCTTGGACTCTGCATGTGAGCCGAAGGGCGTATTGCTATCTCCGTTGATGTTTAATTGTCAACAACGTACATGGCAATGGGCCCCTGACTTCATTTGCTATGTATAGTGACTGTTGTCTTGAAAATAATAATAATTAAAATCGTTCAGTCACATTTCCTTAATATTCGTTTTTAATTTCATATGATAAAAATGATCCCAATTGACTGTGTGTGTTGGTATGTGTGCACATAATAAGGATTTGAAGTATTTGCGTGTTTATATTCGTTCACGTATGACTCTTAAGAGTTTATGAATGAAACAATTTTCTCCCTATCCTTCTCTTTTAATGATGCATCCTTCAACACATTTATTAATTTGGAAGGAGATGATGCTCATTGCAGCAACCTTTTCCCTCTTGCAGATATAGCAGAGTGATAATAATGTGAACGTTCAACGAGCCTCTTTTTTTGCCTCCATTGTTTTCCCTAATGCATTTACACTTGTAGTACTTTTGGCTCTTACGAGCCAGCATCGGATTCTAGGAAGAAAAAAAGTGTGTACAGTGCGCAACTGGAAACGAATTCATTTCAT
Source organism: Deuterosminthurus bicinctus (assembly GCA_034698825.1). Classification (NCBI taxonomy): domain Eukaryota; kingdom Metazoa; phylum Arthropoda; class Collembola; order Symphypleona; family Bourletiellidae; genus Deuterosminthurus; species Deuterosminthurus bicinctus. Next base: position 51,031 of record JAQIWI010000042.1, read on the forward strand.
AAGTGTGTATAAGTGTGTGAGTGCCTCTTGATTATGTGCATATGGATAATCTGCGGGATAGGCAGGATAGAGAGTTTTCGACATGCTTTCGCATCTCTCAAGCTATCAAATTACTTGTGGTGATGGTGTTAGAAAAAACATCCTTCTCTTCTCACCTCCCTGGTATTCCCTTCTGAGCTCTGTAGCAAGGAAGATGGTATCGTGTATACAAATTTAGTCATGTATTAATACCAGGTCGACCAAGAGGAGGGCGGATGAAGCAATGGAGAGAGTGGGGAAAAAGTATCGTCTTCACTTGTATCTGATTTTAGGCTGGACTCCGTCTTGAATTGTTCATTGTCCGCCACGTAGTTTCTCCTAATGTCTCTTTGTACGCGAAGTTTATGAACATGACAAAATGGTGGGACCGGTGAAACTTACGTGTGTAATTATAAAATCGTATGCAACGTAACTCAATACGTTGCACTCATGAAAAATAACGTGATATAGGGACATAATCAAGCCACATAGAACCATTTTATGAGTGTGTACAAGAATGCTCTGCAGATTCCTAAAGGGATTTTCCTGACCATCTTATACACAAGTTTGACGATTATAGCTGAATTTTTTATCACCATGCATGCTCCCCTAAACACCCAGACACTGTAAGCCAATGTCAGGTTGATTTATCCCATAGGTCCTCTATGACATTTCCAATGAATTATGAGTTATTAAGGACGAATTGATAAAAGACTTGATTCCATCTGTGTCTTGCGCATCCTCATGAATACCTAAACAGTTTTCCTCCGTAGCCATTTTGGAAGTCCAGCTGTACTGTGGTCACTTGGGGATTAGTCCGTCACACATTCATCTGAAACATATGAAGCCAGCTATTTTTAGATGGATCTGAGTATCGTCAAGTTTTCTTTTTCAGGGCCCCTTCTATCTGCTTCTGGCCTGTGCAAAAGATTATTCAAATGTGGGAGCTATGTGGTAATGATTATGGTCGTAAGTAAATGTTCGTGTGGGTAAGCGAAGGGGATCTTCAAGCGGTACTTGGCACTATACATAGATAATGCTGTTTGTAGTATGCCCCGAAATGAGTGTTACACCAGGGTTCCATGTCTGTGCAGGTATTATTTTTCGAAATAGTACCGTCATCACTGTTGCTTGACGTAGTAATTGTTTGGAGTAGGGATAGCTGTGATTTTCCTTTCAAGAAGAAGTAGGGCCTTTTCTTAAAGATGAAAACGATTATTGCTATGAAAAGCCTGCTTAATACTACGAGTACATACAAAGCCTTCATAGCAGAGAGAAAGGGAGGTTAAAGTTGAAGTCAGTTTGAGGAAATTTGCTGGCTTCTGGTGGCTAATGCTCCAATTCCTTTTGAAATAAGGGGGACAATTTTGATTGAAGCCGTGCTAAGCTTTGATGGGCATTTCTTATTAACTTTTTCCAAGGGCTCCACCTTATGAGTCTATCTCCACCCTTCGACGTCATGCCTCTTCTTGTGACTTCACTGGTCCATGCGGAGGGTGATTTTTTTGCACATGAGTCAAGTGTTGCGGGGAAAGCTAACTTACTAGTGATACTGATTACCGATTACCAGCCTTTTACAAAAATGGCAACTGCCAGCGTTGATGATGAGGAGAGCCAAACTGGAAAATCTATTGCAAATGTGGAGTTGTTATGAAAATTCATGAAGATGACTTGAGTGCACACACATTGGTGTGAGGCCTTACCCGATTTTCACACGCTAGCTAGTGTGCGCGCTTGATAGCATGTGCACAACACATACACACTACACACGTATGTGTAAGTGGATGCCTGGGAGATGAGTTTTGAAGGTAAATCAGAGCTGATAATTCCATGGTTACTTAGCCCCTTCTTCTTGACACATAAGTAGAGACCGAAAAATCTGCCGGCCATGTACGATGCGGTATATGGTTAGAGAGAGAGCTCATACGTGTCATTAATTTGATAATGGAATCCTATAATTTGACTCATGAATTTAGGGCTCGAAGATACTAATGTACGTAGGTGTATATTGCATCATTGATGCGATACGACGATGCGGATGCAAAATTATTTCTCTCGCATCGCACACGCATCAAAGACGGATACGATGCGATGGTTTCGTATCGCAACCCAAGGCATAATTACTTGGGTATCCGCATCTAATCGTACCCCGCATCCGTTTTCTAAAAAAAAAAATCTAATTCGTAAAAAATCGACTATTTTCCTATTAATTTGGACCAACTGAGAGACCGTTCTAGTTGTAAAGACTTTTGGGGCTATATGATAATAATTTGAAGCGTAGTTATCATTTCGGCGATGAATTTACTGTGATTTTTAAGAAAAACAAGTTTTGTGGATACGGCTAATACGAAATGAAACGCATCCGCATGCGCATTATAATGACTCAGGATATGAAGCTTCGTATCGCATCATTTTGATGCGCATTTTGACCGTGTCACATCAGTAACCATGAAAATAAGGATACCACATCAGTATTTTTCGAGCCCTACTCATGATCCTCTGTCTCTTCTTCCCGACGGTGTGATGAACCAGTCAAGCAGTCGTTATTATCATATACGACTCTAACATGCTCGGAGCAAGAAATAAGTTGTGTGAGTGAAGAAGGGAAGAAACTCTGAGACTGATCGTGCTATTATCAGCTCATTCGCTAAAGTTGACTATGAACGAGTAGTTCTAAATTCCCTGCCACAAGCATGCTACAAATGTATCCTGCTCATTATCATCCTATGTATTCGTGTGGATATAGTTTTAATATCTACCTGCCGTATGGGGAGTGTAGATATTGTATTGGTCTACCGGTCGGACGGACGCCAGGGTCACATACGAGTTTGCTGGTCAGATAAAACTAACTCTTCTTCGTCTTTTCTTAACTGCTGCTGCCCCTGCTGTTCTTCTGGCGAATACAACGTGAAAAACTACCGTGGAAGTTTTCGAGCGAAATACTGGTTCTGCGTAGACCAAGTGCGTTTTGTTCATGCACATATATATAAAGGTGTGCCCGCAACTTCATGTTTGTATGCTAGCAGGCTGCTGAGTCCGAAGTGCATAGTGAAAAGTAAAGGTTGTGAAGTTAACAGAGTAATTATACCGGCAGTGTATTGGTTGTGTACAATGTCTTGAGAGGTCTTAAACAAGTCCTTGTTGATGATGAACAAGATGAACATGATAGACGATGTCACCAGTCACCTAATGTCATCTTGAATTTTGACCATCTAGCTTCTTCTTCACTCGCTCTCACTCGTCTCGCTCTGAATTGTCCTCTGAAGTCGTTTCTCTTGTCAATGCAATGTAGGCAATGGTCGGATGTACGACGAAATGACATGTTCGACTGGGAGTACTGCAAATTATTGTCTTCTAAGCTCGTATGTATATACTGTAAACGTATAAATGAATGAGGCTAAAGCATATGCTTGATCGTATGGCATGATCATTGATTGTTTGTGTCGAGAGACAGAGTGAGAGAGAGAGAGAGGTGTATGGAAATGGAAAGTAAGTGATTGTTGCCGTAAATGCCTTGAAATTTAGATTGTCTGTGGCAGAGGCCTATAAAATGAGATGATGGCAGCAGAAGTAGAACTTATCTTTTATGGTTACAATAAAAGCCATTTAGTTCCTTAATGGCTGTCTAATGTTGTAAGTTTGCTTGTGCGAGCTTGTTTCTGTCTGTATGGATACACGTTATGTGCAGTCTAATTTTCTTATCCAAACATGTATATACCTGAAGGCGGGCGGATGCGTGTGTGAGGCCATTGAGGGTAATAATATAAGCCATTTATTCAAATCATCCCATCACGCTGTTAAAAATGCTCTTTTTCCCTAATTAATAATGGGATAGAGCGTATCCAATAATCAATTTACCCAATGCAGGGGACAATGTTAGTCAAATTTCTATGGCCTGGAAAGAAAGGTTTCTAAAAGATGTACTCTGCTGTAAGGCTATCAGATCAGAGGAATATATAAAATGGTACAACGGGAAAATACTCGCCTTCCTCTGGGTAATATTGTGTGCTTAGGTGGGAGTATATATTTTTGAGTAGAAGACGGAGATTTGAGTGACTCGAGATTCTCAACGTAAAGTTGACAGGAAGATAACGAAAAAAAATTAAGCAGTATGGAAGGAATAGTTTTGACGCATACTGTCAGCAAATGTTTGACACGCCATTATTTGCGTCTATAGGAAAAGACAGTATGGACCATGAGCTTTGTGGAAAATGTGATCCTTTTGGATAGAGCGTGTGAAAAAGCAAAGGATCTTTCATGATCATGCACTCAGACCCAAAATAGCTCAAACCTTGTCTACACAGTAATTATTATGAAGGAGGAGGCCGCTGCCAGAGATACGCTCTTTCCCTTTAGGAAGGAGTAAGGAAGGAGAACGTTGTTACTGTTCTTTGCCAAGATGGTTGAACAAGAAAATTCCATATTACCTGCTGAGTGAATGTAAACTTACACACTTGTGTGTATGCGTTGTGAACATTTTAAAAATGGACCAACCCACGGTGGATTTCATTATTTTAGACTAATTAGATAATAAATCCGTCATGAGCTTCGGCTCCATATAATAAATACCAAGGACGGGTTGTATTTTGAGGAGAAGGTCGGGAAAATGAGCCCAATGGATAATGGGTGGAAAAGACCCCAAGAGTGAGAAGGGAAAGAGAGTCAGTCGTCCTTCCTGATAACCGGTTCCGCAAAAGATTCATGTGTACGCATACCGTCCTGGCGGTGATCTAATGTTGTTACTTACTGAGAAAACATTTGTTGATAATATAATGTTTCTTTACTATTTACAACCACTGCACTGCTCATTTTCAACTCAAGCTCACTCTTGTTTTCCAACTTGTTCCTAATACTGTGGTATGACATGAGCAGACTGATGAAATAAAGCATGGCATGCATTGACATGGATGAATTCATGCAGATGATCAGACCAACTGGGTTTGTCACTGTGTGCTGAATGCCTGTGAGTGTGACAAGTGTATGGATTAGTCGGAACATGGTCATGGCTTTTATTGCAATAACTAATATTTTGACCAATGGGTAGGTTTGTGCATTGCTGTGCATACACGTTAGCATACTATTTGTCCGTCCAGGTGGAGGAATGACGAGAGTCGATGACTTCTGAATCATGATCAGTATAATGTTATAGTACAAAGGCTGCTGTGCAACGTAATAAAATGTTAAAAGCCTGTTGACTTTCATTTTCACCATCATGTTTTTCCCATTTAACGGACAACTCTAAACTCTTTTTACTCAGTCCGAGAGAGAAGTACACATTACGTGGGCAGGTAGCGTAATCAGGAGTAAAATTCCAAGTAGTTGCATGAATAAGATGCTATTTAGTAGTTACACCCGAATGCAGTAAAGAATACCCATGTTTCTTCATCTTTGTCATCAAAATATTTGCTCATTTCTTTTTTCAATTTAGTTAATCTGATTTTTCAATTCTACTAACATTCACCTTATCCATTTAATGCCCTGATAGCACTCCAAGACTGCTTCTGGTCAACATGTGTTAGCCAACAGGCTCCTTGTTATTCAGTGTAGACACCCGTGTATTCGCATTAATTCTACATATGGAAGTAAAGGAGTTTACAGGTACTGCCATATGCACTAGCCACCCTGCCTCTGTTGGGTTAGCTGTTACCTCCGTACGATCTCTGACAACTTCTTGCTTTGTCTCAAGGCCATTAAATCAGATTGACAATGGAGCAGATGACACGATGGTAGAAGAAAACCTTATGTGTGCATTTGTGTGTAGGTCGGAGAGTAGATCGGGTATGAAAATCTGTGATGTGGGAGATTTGGGACGGGCAGTAGGAGACAATGGACCCTCTCCTATAACTTCTGAATAATTGAGAAGAGATTGAGTGAGGAGCAAAGTATTACAGTCCACATTTTATGCGATTACCTTTAGTGGTCAGACATTGTTTCTCATAGCTTTTACTCTGCGTCTGCTCGGTTGATTGTAAAAGTAAGTTAGGTGGTGAAGAAAGGTGAATGTAAGAGTGAGACTTTGATGTTTATTAGCCAATCATGTACGATCATGCTTATTACCAGCCGGAGTCAAAGCTAAGAGAGATTTTCAGCTGGAAAAAAGCTTAACCAACATGAATGAGTTAGTCCTAATGAGTTAATGAAGGCACCGTACCGGCCCCTTGTACACAATCTACTAATGCTTTCACGACTACCAGTTGTGTATTATTTTGGAAAAACGAAAAGCTTGTTGAACATGACAATAGCCGTATGAGGAGCCGTATGCACATAAAACTCTCAAGTCGTATCCTTTAATTGTTTTATTTTTACGCGGAAAACCAAAATGACGATAATCTGTAGCATAAAAGGGCGGATGAGGCAGATCCCTGGTCTACTGGCCCATTCCGTTTACAATAGTTTCTCTATTTACGACCCATGCTGTGAGTGACGGGCAGTAAAACTTGGAAATCGTCTCACCTATTAAAGAAAAGCTGACATACCAGAAGAAGAGGTCGACTGCTGGGTCTCTATGGAGCAGCATCACACCCATAAACACAAACTTTTAAGGACACACACAACTACTTTATTTCCATGAGTGTATAGGACTGACTGCCAGCCAACACATTCCTGAGCATTGTTGAGAGCACGGTGGATGCATATCTCCTAGTTAGCAATCATGCATAAAATCCTGCATAGACGGACGCCTTCAGTTAATTCCTAGCAGTAGGTTTGGGGCGTTAAAATGGAAAAATGTACACCCTTTATACTTCATATCTATAGTAATGCGTGTAAAATAATTACAACCTTTCAGTAATGCCATTGGGTGGTGCACCATAATTGGCTTAGGCTGATTCTGCCAATCTCCAGTTTTTTCGGCACGCATGCTTTAATAGGGATTCGATTTCATATGACAACTTTTTTGAGCAAATCAGCTTGGATTTAAGGTGTTACCTCCCTTATCCGGTGGCACTATTTACTACAGTTGCATTTCGGTATGCTGATAATGTGTTAATGCTCATGTATTGTAGTTACTCAATTGTCAGTCCAGTTCGCTTTTTCAGCGTGCTTTCGTACAACGTTCTGAAACGACTTAGTGCGAGTTGAAGGTTCGCTTTTCCCTGTCGCTTGAAATTTTTTATGGTGATGGTCCATGCATATGTTAACATTTGAAGACATGGAAACTTTATGGGAGATCACGATGCTATACGATGAAAACGAAAACCTAGACGGTATATTAATTTTTTTCTGTGTTTCAGGTGGAGATTGATGTCCTTGATCGGAATGATAGTCCACCGAGCTTCCAATCCAGACTCATGTCTTTGAACGTATCAGAAAGTGCACCTGTTGGTCAAGAGATTATCAAGGTGGTCGCAAAAGACAAGGATACATTGGGTACATTATCCTATTCAATTGTCAAGGGGGATGATGGGAAATTTAGTATTGATCCACCGACGGGGATATTGAAAGTGAGCGAGAGCTTAGATCGGGAGACGCAAGAAGAATACCGGCTTGTTGTCCGTGCCAGTGATGGGATACAACATACCGATGCTGTCATCCTCGTACATGTAAGTTGTTCCTCCATTGATTTTACTCTAAATGTTCATGCCTAAATGTATTACTGAATGCACCCTTTGCAACGAGAGAAAATTGTATTGCCGCTTGAATCCTTTGGACTGCTAAGAAAATTCTACTGAAATGATTAGTCTCATGCGTATTTATGTATGCTTGAGTGCGGAAATGAATGAGCTACAAGTAGTGGTCAAGCTCCTGGCTGTCAATGAGGCTACTTTACAAGTCAAAATGAGTGGATGAAGCGGTCTAAGCTTGAAACAGTAGGAACATCTTCGTGGGTCTTTAAGTTTTATAGTTTGAACAGGCACACACGCTGTCTCTCCAACCTCCGCGGACCTCCTCCGAGTGACATATGAATAGTTCTGGTTGGCAAAGTCACATTTCAGCTCGCATGCAGTATGGCAATATCTGTACGGTGGTCGTCGGAAATGAGCCAAAGGTTAGGAAGGGATGAGCGGATTAGTCATTCGCCCCACAGTCATTCCTGCAGGCCTGTAGGAAAGTCAGTTAGTAATGGTATATTGCTTTTATTTATACGACGGATGGAGGAACAGGTGAAGCTCAAAGAGGGAGAGCTTGCTGAGTATTGAGAAAGAGAGGAGGAGGAGAGAATTATGTACGTTTTTACGGCGTCTTTTGAAGTGTAAGTGCGTATCAGAAAGTGTCTTTTTGGTAATAATAATATAAGCGCCGTCTTCTTCAGTATTTCCCGTCCGTGTGGCTGGATGGATGAACTATGGTCGTCATCCTCAGTCTCGCCTATATTGTCTTCAAGATGCCCCTTCATTCCATGGAGGAAGAGACAAAATCGTAAAACGCTCGTCGTAAAACCTTTTATCCCTCACAGTGAAATTTTTAACGAGTATAGAAAACAATATTCCTCTCGCGTCACTGCTACGAATGTATCGCTGTCTCTCCTCTGGAGACACAAACTATGATGGCTCAACACCCTGCTTTTTTCCATTGTTTCTACTCAATACAAACATTCTGAATGCTACTTTAAAATTTTGTTTTCTTTCACTGTTTGCCTGCCAAAGACCACATATAGTTGGTGTTAAAGGAGAGGATCCTAAAAGTACTCGATTCGGCTGTTAGCATTGTTGTCAGGGAGGCTTCGCACTCGTGTGTAGGTATGCCTTGTACTTGCAAAGAAAGATATGAGCTGTGTCTTTTGATTTTTGTCCATATATCCGATGGACTGAAGGAGCAAGTGGTTGGTGCGGCTTGCGATGGCTTTAGAGTATGGGCCGCAGGAGAAGGACTTGGACAGAGCAAGTCAAAGAATGCTAGTTTCAATGTGTTTTTTGATAATGATGATAATTTTGTGAACAGGTGAGTGACTCGAACGACAACAGTCCCGAATTCTCTTTGCCAGCGTATCCATTCAACATTCCCGAGGATGCTCCACCAGGCTACAAGGTTGGTGCCCTCCATGCGGTCGACCCTGATAAAGATGCTAATGGACAAGTGACGTACTCTGTATTGTCTGACTGGGGAAACGATGTGTTCTCTCTCAACCCGCAAACTGGGATCTTCACCCTCACTAGCCGGCTTGATTACGAAGAGGTAAAGTCTCCCGCAGTTTCAATTCCCAAATCATCATGCATTAACTACCATCGGTTTTGTGAGAAATCCTATTTGTTTTCTCGAGTCTCTTTCCCGTAAAGGGTTCATCCATGCAAAGAAGGCAAACATATCCACGGAATTTTTTCCTGCTGAGTCATGTATCGGAGACATCTGCAGCTAGCAGAAAAAAAAGTTGATTACTGAAGTAACCCTGCAGGGCATTGCCAAGTTGAAGGGGCTCACGTATATATGCTGCCATGATTTTATAGCGTCTGATGCACACGAATATGTGCTTCTTTGTCTTCGGAGACAACTTTTCCGAGTGAGTTTTTGCCAATGTAAGCATCCGAACATGAGCACAAAGTATCGTATGGTAATGTGGAGCACACGAAGTTCCTGTTAACTTACATCTTTTTTCTTAGGTGTATGTGCAAGGATTTGAGCTGCTGAGGGATAGGCAGTAGAGGGAGAGAGGTGATTCTCTTCGAATCAGGCTTTCCTCAAGACATGGTTATAAATCTTGTGGCGCAAACTTAGCAGGAGAAATGTCAATTAGTTTTAATGTGAAGTGGACGTAGGGTTATACCGACTTGCTCATCCTTGTGTTCTTATGCGGTGACTCTGTGTATTGAGCAGTAAGGAAAAAAACATGCAAGATGAAGAAGGAGCTGAGCTCAACAGGAGTTTTCCTTTGGTTATACGCACACAGTGAATGAGCTCATGCTCACACACATACAACCTTTCACGGGACGAAGTTCAGTAAATATTCAGCACTAAAATTTATGTAGGCGTCTTGGTCTACGCTTTTCAGTTACCTTGCTTAAGCAGCCGAGATGAAAAGAGAGAGACTAGTGAAGAAAATAATCGCGTTGAAAACAAGGCCCTTACTCAATTTCCAGGCTATGATCATCAGTGTCAAACCAACTTCTTATTTATAGGTCTAACCTGGGATTTTTTCCACCCTTCTTATTTGTAGTTTTCGTGATTACCAACCATCTATGCTGCAGATAAATAATCTCCCACGGCACCTGCTTACTCCTCTCCCTCTCCTTTCATCTGCTGCTGCCCACTAAGAAATCCTCCGCATAGCCTTCCTGCATATGATTGTATCATGGAAATCGTCCATTGGAACAATGATATTATCACTGAGAGTCAGAGGATTAATAGTAAGAATGATGATGGGCTAGTCGTTGTGTGTTGAGCTTACTGCATGTAGTGTCTTCGTTGTTTGAACTGTGAGGAAGGGCTTGGTAAACGTGACAAAACCCTTTACAGGGACATTTGCAATGGTGAGTATGGACAATTAAGGTTCCATTCTTCATTGTGTTAGAATCCAATTAAAACTGCAATGAATAGTAAGTGAGAATATTCAGGTTGAAGTGTATATGTGGATGGTGTAGGAGGAGGAGATGGGAAAAGCGAAGGAAGAATGTCGGCTATTTATTGCTGTGAGTGCTGACGCTTTTGTTTTGATGTTCTGCAGGTCCAGCACTACATTTTCGTGATTCAGGCCCAGGATACCGGACACCCCAGCCTTTCCTCTACCACGACCGTGTACTTTAACGTCGTCGATCTCAATGATAACACTCCAATTTTCGATCCTATGAGCTACAACCGAGAGGTTTACGAGAATGTCTCGTTGGGGAGCTCCGTAGTGACGGTCAGTGCGACTGATTTGGATTCGGGTAAGTAGATTGACTGAGTGACTGGAGTTAGACGTTGCAAAGCAGATGAATATGCTGTAGTGGTTGTGCGATAGTAAAAAGCGGTCGTAAATAGCCCTTCAAAGAGGGAAACCTTGTGTGACGCAGTTTTTATTACATTTGAGAAAAAAGAGATAAGATGAGAAGAATGAATGAGCTTTTCCATCTCGCTCTGTCTATCTTCTGTTTCCTTACTGGCTGCGTGTGTGTTTCGGATTGATGGCAAATACGGCTAGGCTGTCAAGTTAATATTTTCCGCTTTATCTGTCAGGGCTAAATGGAAAAATCGCATACTCCATCGTGTCAGGAAATGATAATGGTGCATTCGAAATCATGGATAATGGCACAATCATAACAAAGACGCTCCTAGACCGGGAAACAAAGCCATACTACTCCCTTGTTGTCCAGGCCGCAGATCTCGGACCTGAAAAGCAGCTATCATCTACAGTTCAGGTAACCTGTTTTCTTTGCGTTCATTCAGTGTTGCATACAAAAGACCAAGGGTTATTTTAGTGGGTCTATTGAAACACGAGGTAGATGTCCGCGTGAAGAAGACGTAATTACAGTGTATGCATGCAAACAAAATTAACAGGTCAGCATAGTGCTGAAGGATGTGAATGATGAGGCACCGGTCTTCATTTCACCCAATGTTACCCACGTGACGGAAAATTCTCCAGTGAACACCGTCCTCCTCGCCGTTAAAGCCATTGACAAGGATGAAGGAAGAAATAGCTATGTGGAGTACATTCTGAACGATGAGAAGTCCACTTTTACCTTGGGCCCTGTTGACGGCTTGTTGCGTGTTACTGGTGCCATTGATCGAGAAGCAACGCAGATTTACAATCTGAAGGTAATGCGCCTTTGGCGTTTTCTTCTTCATTTCGTCATCTGCATTATGTTTGCGTCTTTGGCTACGGTATTATTGTGTTACTATGAATTGAGTGTGAGGCAATATCTTTGTGAGAAAGGGTCGTGAGCATGGAACATTGAGTATGCTGTGAGGCGAAAGTGGCCGGCGAAGGCTCTATATTTGATTGTTGGTATTGTTGTTACATGCACAACAGATTACCGCCAAAGACCGTGGAGAGCCGTCGAAATCAACACAACAGGAACTCACAGTTCGTGTCATGGATGCAAATGACAACAGCCCTGTGTTTGACCCCCGTCAGTACAGTGCAGCCATCCCTGAGAACTCCTCCATTGGGATGAGTGTACTCCAGGTACAGATGTTGGAAGAATTATTTTATTCACATGCCTTAGTGCTTTGTAGCAGTGATTTATGACTGGGAATATTGCTGTCAGAAAGAAAATTCTGTAATAATAATAGCTATCTTATTGCCATATCTTGCGCCCTTCCTTTATGTGCATAATACAATATATTTATACGTATGTAATGTAAAAATTTATGTCTGTCTTGTAGGTCTCGGCTACTGACATAGACGAAGGGCTGAACGGCCAAATACGGTACTTGATTATGTCGGGGGACCCCAACAGGGACTTCAGTATTGGTGAGGACTCTGGAGTCCTTCGTTTGGCCAAGAGTCTGAATTATGAACGTAAAAAGACCTACACACTGACCATTCAGGCCGAGGATTCTGGAGAACAGGTATGACGAATTTATTGATGATGGTCGTAGATTTTCTTGGGATCCCAGCTCAGCACAGCTGCAAAAAGGGACCTTTATTTTGTACATTTGATTGTGAGGAGGATGAGGATCGTTAAATAGAATAAAAAAATAATGGGATAGTGGAAAAGTTAATGGAGGACAATTGAATTGTGCTTGAATAGGTTCGCTATGACACGGCAACGGTGACGATTCATGTGTTGGACATCAATGACAACCCACCCAACTTCCTCGATTCTCCATACTTGGCATTCGTGCGTGAAAATATGATGACGTTGCCGACAGCCGTGTTGACGGTGAAAGCATACGATGCGGACAGTGCTGCCAACAATCATCAAGTTCGCTACCTCATGAAGGATGGGGACAAGGGCTCCTTCCGTGTGAATACAACGTCGGGTGAAATCACCGTTCATCGCACATTGGACCGGGAGCGACAGTCTGAGTACATGCTGACAGTTGTTGCCATGGACACAGGTCAGTGTAGTAATCACTATCCAATTATACAGCAGTCTTTCTCTTCTATTTGAGGCTCTATCAACTCCCTCGACTTAGTCATCGGGCGCTCCAGGGTAGATAAAAATTGGGATGAACCAAAATCGCGTTTTCAAACTTTCCTGTCTATATTTATGCTGCCATATGTAAGACGTATGCATCCGTAGTGCCTCCATATCGTCCGCAGTTATGCATGTAATGTATAGAAGCAGTCTAAAACCATGGGAGAAAAAAGGACTGAGAAGAATTTAAAATGTAACGAAGGAGAAAAGCGTAGGCTGCGATGAAGATTTTCGGTTAGCAACAAAGTTCATAAATTAGGTTCATTGTTCACATAGTGCAAGAAGTGCCTTGGGAGAGAAGTAAGGGGTGCGACGCTGGTTCCTTACTACTTATGTGCACTTATTATACACTTACCTACCTGTTCCACCGATAGTAGTCCATTGCATCGGAGACTCCTGACTGGTGTAGTTAAGAGGAATGGTCTCCAATGGTTTTTTTGGCCAAAGTGTAATAATATGAAATGGGAACTAGTGAAAACTGCAGGAAAGCGTGTGTAGCATTAAATTCGATGTTGTTGTTGGCTCCCGGCTATTTTCCCTGCATTATTTATAACCCCTTGTGCGGCTATAAGTGGCAATAATTCATTCGGAACCACGCCATGGATATCAGCATCGGATGCAACTGGTCTCTTCTTCATCTTTCTCACTCACCCGCTCCGCTCCCATTCCCAGCGTATCCACATACGAATCCCTTCGTGTTGTAAAATACGATCATCTTTCTACTAGTTAGTCAGCACCTTGGAAATGAAGAGCGAAAGAATGTAGCTCATTCACCAACAGATCAGGATGGCTACAAAGGGATGATTTGTTACTAAACCTTCCTTGTTTTCACGTCCATTGCGGCTGGCTTGCACAAAGCAAAATTACGAGAGCATTGGAAGGGGTTTTTTAGGAGCCTCCCAAATTATGTGTATTATTACTTGCGGGATTGGTCATTCAGAGATTCATTCCCTAGGACAAGGACGCGTAAGGACATCAAAATGCGATTGTTATCAGCAGGCGTGATAAAAGAAAGCTGGGAGGCGAAGCTTAAATTAAGAGGTTTTTAGCCACAGCATTGTCAATGTTTCAGATAGCGCCACATGGTGTGGAAGGAAAGGAAGTTGAGATTGGTGGACATGCAAGTCGTGTGAGGTTTTTGGTATGAAGAAAAAATCCTAATTAAATAAAATACGGACGGGGGAAAAGTTGGTGAATCGTGAGATTTTTGCTAGCCAATGCTCATCTGGTAATTAGTACATGTTCAAGCTAGAAATACTTCATTAATTTGTCTCTCGCTTTCAAGCTTTCATGATGAGAAAACAAGCTGCACTACCAACTTGTTGTTGTTCTTGTTATTCAAGCTGAGCTCCTGCTGCTGCTCTTCCTCACTCTGGCCACACTGGTGTGTATAACCTTACATGAACAACTTAAGTCGTTCTATGGTTCATACATAGACTCTGCGTGTGTGTGTGTGTGTGTGTGTGTGTGTGTGTATGTGCGACGCTAATGAAGAGCATGAGCTTGAGTTCTTGACCAATTCTTACATAATCATAATAATACCATACAGTGAAGCGCATAGTAGAGTGAATGAGAGAATCAGAGGTGATGGACTAAAACAAGTGTAGCAGAAAAACTGCTTGAGCAACCCGTGGGTATGATACACCTTCTTCGTCTCATTCACTCGCCTTCCACCTCCCTACCGTTCGTTACTTATCCAGTGATAGTTTGTCTCCAATTTATTATGGCTGAGAGGAGGGTCAAAGACCTACTAGAAGTCATAATTTTTTCCCGCAACTGATAAACATATATCCTTTCTGTGTCTTTTTCGTCATACTTAATTCTGCTTTTTACCATGCTAACGCTTCTCTTTTCTCACTGAAGTTCCTGCGCATCTGTAAGCATGCTAATGCAAGGATGGACATAAAGTTAATATGATGCACATTACATAGTAAGTATCTCCCGCTTGACTTTCTTGTGTCGTCCTTTCATTCTATCAGCAAATTAGACAGCACCGTGGGTATCGAGCTCTGCTCAGCACGGTCATCGTGATTGTCATCGGAATGATTCTAAATGTGCACAGCATCAGCAACTATTGTAAAGGGAATACACGGATCAAACGAAAATTCTAATTGGTGTCAATGAGCAAAGAAATGGGCGTACTAAAGTTGTTCCAACTATTTTCTTTGACAACCGCTGATAATGGAGAAAATCAAGAGTACAGAGCTACAACAACAAAAACAACATGATTCTTGTATGGCTCAGCATGTAAATACGAAGAGGGGTAGGATGATGACTTAAATGATATGCGCTCTTGATGAGGCACCCTTTCTGGTTTTCATTTGCATTCTATCTGTCAACGATGGAAATTCAAATGGAGCTCTTAGCCAAGTGACATGAAAGGTTAAAGGTAGGTTGTTTTTAATGAAATTGGCCTACATGAGCAGGCCGGATGGGGCTGGGCAAGCCGGCGCACGAGCTGTGCAGGTGTACAGCGTGATTGTGAGTAGTATTATGTACCAATGAGGAAGCTGCGATCGTTTTTGTGCATGGATTTCAGAAGGGTCCATCGCCTTCCATCTCTGCCAACCCGCTCGGCCAGTCTGTTTCTAACGAAGTAGCAGTTCAAAATGGTCCATCTTAATATTACGTCTCCCAACTTTGATGTGAGAAATGCGAGAACTGCTGGGCTATAGGTGGTACTCAGATTAGAAGAGTTGAAATAAGAAAAAGCTGATAAATCATGGCAAAAGTAATATTTATTTACGGGTGCTGATTATGCAGCAATTTTTACGGAAGAATTTCATTTTCCATCTTCCTTTCTGAAGAATTCATTACTTGGATGGATAGTGAGCGTATGGATTCCTGAAGTGGGATTTCAATTGCCATGACCCAGTACTCTCACCTTTTAGCCTGCCCTTCGGCTTATTCGCAGCAATAATTGTGGTTCTTTGGCCTATGCACAAAATGAAGACGATAATAACAACTTCTGACTGCCATCATTGTGTAATCTGAAATGAAGGAAAAGGGTGGTGGTATAGCCTTTAAAGTCTATCGGGCCACGTACATAGGGTCGGATGGAAATGAAGAAATTATGATCTCGTTAGTGAGACTGAGTGAGTGAACAAAGTTGGTTTTGTCTCGTCTCCTTTAATCTGATTGTTATGGGAAAAAACTATGGAAATTTGATAAGAGTCAAAGCTAGTGAACCAATTGTATTTGACCAAAACGGCGCAGACTTGCACTGGACAGGCTTCCTTCCAAGGTGGTCATTCGATCAGGTGCATGCTCAGTCCACTTGCTACTTGGGCGAATGTTATGTGTACACAGTAGCAGTATATGGTGTTACATGAGACTTAAAGTCAGTGACACATGGACGCAGGCAGAAGCTTGTGAAAAATTCCATTCCTTAATGAAATGATATGTGCGGAGGAATATAAATGTGAGAAAGAAGGTAAGCTTGGATGGAAGCAGAGGATTTGAAACAAGTGTGTGCATAGCTCCATCATCAACTGCGTACTGCTGGATGGCAACTTGTAATAAGTTTGAATTGGGAAAATCCAGACTTGAGAGCGAGAGAGAGAGACAACTACCATGCATGTAATATACGTGTACATCAAATGTTGAAAAATTGACCAGTTCCAGCTATGGAACTTGGCAAGATATTGTGTGTGTACATGTAGCTGAAGGTGGGCGGAGATGTAGAGGGGTTAAAAAATAATCATCTCATCAATTCCCAAATTTCCGCCCCTATTTCGTTCCTCTGAAACAGAGAGCCTTGGCCCTGTAGTTACCCTTCCGTCTTTATTTACCCAGGGATACCATGGTTTCTTTCAAGATAGCGCGTGATAACGTCTGAAGCTCAGATTGATTTGCGCCATCATGATATGGCTGCATGAATCTAAAAAATATTGTTTTTGATTATGGAGACTCGGATTGAGCAGGGTGTCTGCAGGCAGGCTCACACTAGAGAAATAAAAATTTCACGCAAGAGGTCTTGCTGAAAGTTTAATTTCAAGCAATAAAAATAGCGTGAAATACTTTCAGCGTTCGGATTCACATTACAGAAATGCTTCATCGCGAAATAGAGCCGGCGAGCCATAGAAAGTGCGCAAAGCCCGAGGAATAGCAGTGTGGGCTACGCTAGTCAAGTCACAGCAGCTAAAATTTCACGTGACATGAAAATCGGTCTGAATCTATTGTATTTCACGCGCAAGAAATCTTGCACGAAAGGGGTATTTCATCGTTATTTTTTGGTGATTCACATCTGCACAATACTTTTTAGATGCAACATTTCCCTTGAAAATTGGAATATTTCTGTAATGTGTATCGACCATAGACAGATTGTTTGAAACAACTGTATTGACCGGGAGGTCAGTGTATGCATGCAGATGGTACGAATGAAGCTTCTGCTTATTCTACTGCTACCAACCACATCGCAATTTATTTATGTAGGTAGGCGGAGGATGGGCGCCGCAATGAGTTCAAAATCATATTATGATTCCTATGATTGTAATGGTGGAATGGGCTGAAGAGGAAGGTGGCGGTGAAAAATATACCGATGGATAGATATGATGCGCCAAGACCAATAAAATTATTCGTGACGTGAGTTTCATATATGGAGGAGTCAGTGAGAGGGAGCTGTGCCCTGCAATATAAAGAATTCAAGATCTTATATGGTACATTTCCCACGAAATTATCATTCCATAGAGGAGGGTCGTGGTGGATGGAAATTGACCCGGAGGTGGCACTCTGAAGATTTTTCGTTACCAGTACACTTGTCCTCCACGCTGCATATTATCAGCACTGTATAAATTCTCCATGTGTGCGTGCGTGTGTGTATGTAATGTGAGTCGAATTTGCTCCTTACCAGAGAACAAGGTATGAGAAATCGCTCCGAGTCATAATGTTGCTGAACCGAGCCTATGAAGGAGAATATAGCCGTCATACTAATTTATATAAGTAAAATAATTATTACTTTTGAAAAATACAATTTTTGGGCTGATCAGGTTTTGAAGAAACTAACATCCATGCTAAAGGGTATGTTGACTGGTCTGTGAGCCTGTCGCCACTCACTCATATTCGTTCCATATATTCTTCCCAGTTTTCCACTGCTTTCTGCTTATGATGATGATGATAGCTCGTTTGGCAAGGAACACTTGATAAACTCATGGCTCAGTAGAATTATTATTATTATTGCATAGAAATTTTAAGACCTGACAGGGTTCTCTATTGCAAATTATGATGAGGCATTTTAATATGTAAGTTGCTCCTGCGATGCTGAGCATAATAAATCCCTAAAATCTTATAGTAAAAATGCACGGAAGTTTTGGGTGTCGGCCATGCCACTGCCGCCGCAACCATACTTGTTGCTGTCCATATGTACTTGGCGATGCAAAGTTCTAGACAGTCTTGTCTATTCACCCGCAAACCATTCTCTACTATGTGCAAGTGTTTCATCAATCCTGCTCCACAAAGTTGATCATATAAATGCTAATGCTATACAGGCCAGTCAAATGTTATTAAATCTATCGTTTACTTGTATTAATATTGCCACACAGACAAGAACGAAACAGGAGTCAAAGGCTTATTATTGGTGAGAACTCCACAGTGAGAGTCAGAGATTTGGATTGAAGGTTTTTTTTTTATTTTTGCATCCAGCTTATGTCCGTAGATTGAAGTTGGGAAGGAGAATGATGTATGAATAACAAAATTCATGACTAGTGCACACCATATATGCCTTAACTTTGGACCTGATTTATGTGCTGCTAGTACTACTTGAGCAGCATTTCAGTTTCTCTGTCTGTATTCACAACATAAAAAATGTACTGGTTAATACGCAACCTCTTCCACTTTTTACTCCTCTCAAACAATTTTGCTGTAGGGCTTAAGTATCTCTCTACACGTCGAACGCATAACTAAGGCACACGCAGATATGATTCCCCTGTATACAGCCGCATGCAGAAAATTTTATTACCACCTTTAATTATCTATGCACCCTCACATCTGTTCTCCCTGTCTGTGTGTTGAGTTCATCTTGGTAGGATTAGTCCTCTTTCCATGCATGATATGCCTTGTAGTAGTTAAAGAGAGTTAATCCCACCCAAAAGAGATGACTATGCTTTCTGATTCTGTCATTCCTAATTGCTATTGTTCAAGTGCAATGCAGCCGCTTGTGACATTGGATTTATGTTAAATCAAAAAAATTTCTTTCAGGAACTCCTCGGCTCACGGGTACCGGAGTGGTGCGTGTGGTTGTGCAAGATGTCAACGATAACAGCCCGATAATGGAGCATGAGCGCTATGAGTTTGTGCTTGAGGAAAACGTGGCTGTGGGCACTGTCGTCGGTCAGGTTGTGGCTACAGATTTGGACGAAGGCGTAAATGCTCTAATCAGGTAATCGGAAAATTAACTTGCTTCTCTTCTTGTAGTACACATTTATTACATATTATACGCCGTGTAGTCTCGTAATAGGAGCGGGATTAGAATCCAGTTTTTAAACTATATGATAGAACATGTACTACATAGTGCGTATGAGGAGCATAGTTGTTGTTATGAGCCATTTAATGGTAGGGAATTAATTGAAAGTGTTGGAATCACCGTTATGCGCGCTTGATGATGCGGACGAGGAGGTTGATACTGTCATGGATTGTTGCCATGACGGGCAAGAAACTCATACATCTAAGTAGTGTCGTACGAAAGGATCGTTTAAGTGTGTGTGTGTATGTGTGTGTATATACGGCGGAGCCGTAGGTTTTTATGATGAGATTGCGTGCAGGAAGTCATAATTGCTCCATGTGGAAACTATTCCCGAAGACGGATTTCCAAGTTTGAAAGCTGTAGAAAAATGTTATAGGGTGCTTAAGTTCTTAAATGAAGGATCATCATGTCATCCATTGAAATTGAAAACACATTCGTCTGAGACTTCATTTAATGATAATTATAAAAGTAGTTTTATAAGTTTTCTGAAGTTTGTGAAATGTGTGACTGTGAGTTGTGGGGATGTTATTACGATATCTAGCAGCTGGAGAATGAAGCTGTCAAATTAAGGTGGTAGCGGCTTGCGTGAGTAGCCGTTATTGTTGTCATTGTTTTAGCCTATATGCTGAAGGTGGTATATAGTAATTCATGTGTATTTGGGAAACAGGTACCGGATCGTAAAGGAGGAAACTGATGGCATGTCACCACCAGCCCGCTCCCCATTTGATATCAAAGCTGACACGGGTGAAATCATAACACGTGAATTGATCGACCGTGAGGCGCAGGAGGCGTACCATGTGATTGTGGAAGCATCCGACTCTAGTCCGGTTTCCCCACGAAACACCTACGCAAACGTTACGATTCGCATCTACGACCTGAATGATAACGCCCCGAAATTTGAGAAATCTCACTACACAGTCAACATTCCGGATAATATAGCTGGAGGTGGTTACGTCCTTGGCGTCTCCGCCACTGATTTGGATACTGGTCTGAACAGCAGGATTCGCTACTATTTGGATGGTGAAGACGCAGACAAGTTTCAGATTAGTGAGAAAACCGGTGTGATAAAATCTGTTAGGGCTCTTGGGGCTAAGAAGCGACTGAACGTGGACATACACGCCACCGACTCTTCACGAACCAAGCCCCTCTCATCTGTCTGTCACGTTCAAGTCAACCTTGTGCCTGCTCAGAAGTTTCCGAAAATCAAGCCAGGTCAGAGAGCGTTCACTTTCCGTGAAAATGCGAGCAATGCCACTGTCACGACTGTGCAGCCGATGAGCACTGAAGGGAGCGGCTCTACCTACCGGTTCTATATTGGAGGAGGCAACGTTGGTAATGCCTTTCAGGTTGACTACATCAGTGGGGTCTTGAGAATTTCTCCAACTGGACTCGACTATGAAATTGCCCAAAATTATGAACTGTGGATTGAGATGGGAACGGAGGAGGAACCAACACTTCGCACTGCCACTGCCTTTCATGTGAACGTCACAGATTATAATGATAACAGCCCTGTTTTCGAGCACAATATGTATAACCTGAGCGTACCGGAAGAGGAGGGCAGCCCACGTATGATTGCAACCTTGCATGCAAATGATATCGACAGTGACTTAAACGGAAAGGTCAAGTACCAGCTGAGTGCGGAGAGTCGGAAACTTTATGACAGGATCTTTGCAGTGAGACCCGAAACCGGTGAAATCTTTACGAAGACCAAACTTGATCGTGAAGACGTGTCCCAGTACACACTCATTGTGGAAGCTGAGGATTTTGGTAGCCCAACTCTCACTGGTTCGGCGACCGTGGTGATCAGTGTAGAAGACAAGAACGACAATCCCCCGAGATTCACACGGCTATTTAGTGTCAATGTGACCGAGAATGTTCCGATCGGAACATTTGTGATTCAAGTCACTAGTGTAGATAAGGACATTGGTGCGAATGCTAACTGTACGTACAGTTTCACCGAGAATGCATATGGAAAATTCAAGATCGATTCGCTGAGTGGAAATGTGACGGTGAGTGGGCTGTTGGACAGAGAGAGCCAGGATGAGTATTTGCTCAAAGTGGCAGCCATTGACGGTTCATGGCGTGCGGAAACGTTGGTTACTGTGACCATCCAAGATGTGAATGACAACGCACCCATGTTTGAGTACAGCTATTACAACTTTAACATTCCTGAAGGAGATCATCCTGTTGTTTTTGTGGGTCAAGTGACTGCCTCTGACAGTGATAAGCGCGGGCCGAACGCACTCGTATCATATGGACTAAAACAACCGTCAGACTACTTCTCCGTTGACCCAGTGAGCGGTGAGATATTTTCAAAGAAGCCACTCAAGTATAAGTCGAGCTCGAAGCGATTCTCCCCAGAGAATGAGTATAGCTTGGTCGTGACAGCAACTGACAGTGGGAAGCCGCCCATGTCATCCGAATGTGCCATAACCATAAATGTTGTTGATGGAAACAACAGTCCACCAAGATTTCAACGACACTTTTACTTGTCGCCTGTTTTGGAAGATTCTCACGTTGGTCAAAGGGTTGTACAGGCTGCTGCCAAGGACCCAGATTTATATGGCATTAATGCTGAGTTAGAGTACCTCAAGATTGGTGGCAACGGAAGTGAGCTGTTCAACATTGAAAAGACTACTGGGTGGATCACAGTTGCTGAGAGTCTGATTGGAAGGAAGCCCCATCGTTATGTCATGCATCTACGAGTGGTGGACAAAGGGATCCCACCTAAGTCCGATGACGTAGACATTGCTCTTGTAGTCAGTGGTCCCAATAAGCATACCCCGGTTTTCAGTGCTCTTAGCTACCGTGTCATTGTGCCGGAAAATGAGGCTCTAGGTAGTATAATTGTGACAGTGACTGCAACGGACCAAGATTCTGGGCCGAACGGACAAATCTTCTACAACATTACCAGTGGAAACGAGCAAAATAAGTTTGTAATCGACCCTTCCAGTGGAGCAGTGAGTATTAATCAAGAATTGGATTATGATACGAAGAAGGAATACCATCTGAATATATCTGCCACTGATTTTGGCTACCACCCCAAGTCCAGCGAAGCCCAGTTGACTGTTATTACGACGGATATCAACGATAATCCCCCAGTTTTCAATTCTTCCTTTTATGTTGTCAATTTCAAGGAGAATTCTCCCTTTAATTCTGAAGTGATCAGACTCAAGGCTGATGATAAAGACTCACCGAAGAATGCCGTGATCCGTTATTCCATCGTGGGCGGTTCGGGGAAGAATGCATTCTCTATTGATCCCTCATTGGGTATTGTGAGATCCAGTAAAGTTTTCAACTACGAAGATAGGAACGAGTATTCCCTGGAAATCTTAGCTGCGAATCCAGATTCGAACTTGTTTGGGGCAACTCAGTTGCAAGTGATGATCGATGGGGTGAACGAATTTTATCCCAAGTTTGTTCAGGCTGTGTTTCAATTTACGGTGTCCGAATCTGCTCCTATTGGATCTCAAGTTGGTAGTGTTCAAGCAACAGATGAGGATGTGGGGGAGGATGGGACTGTTTACTATCTGTTTGTCGGTGCCAGCAATGATCGCGGTTTCTCCATCAACCCAACGACCGGAATAATTTCCGTCTCTCGAAGACTGGATAGAGAATCACAATCGAGAATTGTTCTAACTGTGCTCGCTAAGAATGGGGGCTCCATTGTGGGCAATGATACGGACGAAGCTCAAGTTGTCATATTGGTTCAGGATGGAAATGATCCCCCGGTATTTGAGAAGGACTTGTATCAAACTGAAGTGAGTGAGGGTGCACCTGTAGGTACGACTGTGATCACTGTTAAAGCCTCAGATGTCGATGTTCGTCCCTCAAACAATCGATTCTCGTATGAAATTATTAATGGAAACGACAACAACACCTTCAAGATCGATCCAATCAGTGGAGTGATCCTAACAGCCTCTGCTTTGGACAGAGAAGAGGCTCCCAGATATAATCTCATCATCGGAGCAATAGATACAGGCCAACCACCACAGACAGGAACAACGATTGTCAAGATTTCACTCCTTGATATCAATGATAACGGGCCTCAGATTGAAAAATCATCGTTGGAAGGATCAATTTATGAGAATGAGCCGCCGAACACAAAAGTGATGACGCTTCGTGCCGTGGACCCAGACTTGAGTCCACATGGCGAACCATTCACGTACACGCTAGTGGGTGGACCGGACGCATCAAAATTCAAAGTTGATCGCAAGTCTGGAGTTGTCACAAGTTTAGTTCCCTTTGACAGAGAGGCCACGCCTGAATTGAAAATAATTGTCGAAGTTCACGATCGCGGAACCCCGTCGATGAAGTCTAGACAGGAAATCAAAATCACGGTCACGGACAAAAATGACAGCCCATCGCAGCCTCGTAATGCTCAACTTATGTTGTATACTTTTAAGGACAAGTTTCCTGCAAACAAGGTTGCCACAGTCATGCCGCTCGACCCTGATACAACAGGACAGTACACGTGTCGCTTGGAAAAGAATGAACAAACTTTCCGAATTCCTATCAATTGTGATTTGTACCTGAGCAAATTGCCTGTTCAAAAGAGGCAATCGCTGAAGATTCTATCTGATGATGGCCGTCATTCTGAAGTCACCTCCACAATGGCTGTAGATTTTGTTTCCTTTGATAATCATACGCTTCAAAGTTCTGTCGTTGTTCGAATCTTGGGGCTCACTCCGCGTATGTTCCTTGAGAAGTCCTACTCAAAGCTGCTCGCCTTCTTCCGGCAAATCTTCCGCTACGAACCACACATCTATAGCATCGGAGAGACACCTAACGGAACAGACTTTGTTCTGGCTGCTTGGTCGGGATCTTCATTCGAGAAGGTGGATGATATTACCAGCACGTTACTCTTGCACTCGGGTCATTTGGAAAGCTTGGTCGATGCCAAAGTTATCATCAACTATTCTCCATGCTCAACTCAGCATGTCTGTCAGAATGGAGCTTCATGCTCACAATCACTCATAGTTCATATGGCTCCGAGGGTCAGTGATAGCCCACACCTCATCGTGTCCTCTCCTACTGTTCAGCTCGAGATGTCTTGCAAGTGTTCACCAGGATTTGTCGGTGAGTTTCAATGATACTTTTTGTGGTTGATGTTTTTTTTGTATTTACAATGATATGTAATGAAATTGTACTATAATACCATCTGCAGGTACTAATTGCGATCTGAGAAAGGAACCATGCCAACCAAATCCTTGCGAAGGTGTTGGCTCTATTTGCACGAAACAAGGCTTTGACTTCCAATGCGCATGCCCACCTCACCTACACGGGAAGCGATGTGAGCTGGAAAGGAGCAGTGCCTGCCGGTCCAATCCATGCAAAAATGGCGGCTCATGTCAAGAGAATGTCCAAACGGGCTCATACTTCTGCCTGTGCCGACCTGGATTCTTTGGAAATCAATGTCAAGCTGCAAGTGATGCTTGTAGACCTAATCCATGTCTTAATGGAGGGGAATGTGTTAGCAATCCAGGATCACCAGCTTCCTACCCACGATGCAAGTGTCCTACTCATTATTATGGGCGTCATTGTGAGAAGTCTGCATTCGGCTTCTCTTTTGGATCCTACATGGCATACCCACCGCTCGACCCCAACACCAATGACCTCTCTGTAGTATTTTCCACAAACAAGCGAAATTCATTGTTGGTTTACAACTTCGGGGAGCAAACTGGGGGAAGATCCGACTTTGTCGCCATTCAGCTGATCAATGGGATTCCAACTTTCTCCTACGGAGGGGCACGAACGGCCATTTCTGTTGTCCGAGTGAACAAGTTCGTCGCAGATGGTGGATGGCACCGAGTCATAGCGACTAGGAATAGCCGAGTAATCTCGCTTAGTGTTTCTGACTGCAAGGAAAGTGGGGAGGTTTGTTCAGAGTGTCGCCCTGGAGACAACTCCTGCTATGCGAATGATGTCGGGCCTACTGGGTAAGAATATATCGTCTTTTTCTATCCATAGCTCTCAGGAAAAAATATAAAATGTTTTTTTTACAGCACCTTGAGTTTCAATGGCAATCCACTCCTACTTGGTGGGCTCCAGAGTGTCGATCCCATACTGCAAAGACCGGACCAGATTCATACTGATGACTTCGTTGGATGCATCCATAGTGTCGTTGTGAATGGCCGCCAATTGAACTTGTCTGCATCGCAGGACAGCCGAGGAATTTCAAACACCTGCCAGAGAGTCAATGATGTCTGTGAAGCTTCATCTCATAAATGCGGACTCGGCCGATGTATTGACTTGTGGGAATCTTTCACTTGTCAATGTCAGAATGGTATCATGGCACCAAATTGCGGCGATGCGTTCCAACCTTTTACCTTCAGTGTTGGTTCATTCGTGGAATACAAAGTTGGAGAGAAATATCGCCGCAGCCAGCTTCTGCATGGATCTTGGTTTCGTCACGAGCAACGACGAAAGAGGGAGATTCGATCCAAGGCAATATCATTCAGCTTTAGAACGATTCATAACGAAGCTGTTCTATTACATTCTGTCAGTGACAAGGATTACACAATGATTGAGGTAAGTACCCACTCTAGTTAAATTTAGACTAACAGAATACGTGCTAATAGTGTTCAATTATGCTGTAGCTTGAAAACGGAAACTTGAAGTTCAGTTCGAAGGTCGGCAACAATTATCCAATCAACATGAGCCTGTCTAAAATTACCGTGGTAGATGGCTTGTGGCATTTAGTGAGACTCTCGATGCGAGACCAAATCATCCAAATATACGTGGATGGCGAGCAACAGGGTGAAGAGTTAGATGCCGCATCGAGTCACGATTTCTTAGATCCATACCTTACTGCTTTCCTCATAGGAGGTGTAAAGGATGAAAACGTCCAGCCCAATAAAGTGGTGACAGGTAAATCATTTTTTCAAAGTTTTCTCATCCAGTTATTCGCTAGGTATATGGATATTAATGTGACATTCGTAAATGCGCAGGATTCGTGGGATGCATTTCGAATTTCACAATCAATGACGAACTTCAGCCATTTAATGGATCCGGTGGAATATTCGATGAAGCCATTCACTACGGAAAGATAGGAAGAGGTTGTAGCAGTGCCATTGCAGGAGCAGCAACAGCTCCTGATCCACTCAGCATTGGGGTTACTCTGGTGATAGTGTTCTTTGTGATCCTCCTTGTGGCTATCCTTGTCAGTTTTGTGGTGTTCCGTCTTAGGAAGAGAGAAAAGAGTCCTTTACCCCCCGTTACTCCAACTACGAAACAGTCCCCATCCCAGCATACCCCAAGTGATGTTGTTCGTAATCACGTACTTGACGGTGAGGCCGAAGCAATCCGCAACCTCGTTCGCAACTCCAAGAAGATAGGCGACCCCACGAACTCATATCACAAGCCGGATATAATTGAACGTACTACCTCCACCCCAACTCACAATCAGACCAGCAGCAGCCCACCAGGCTGCGCTGCTTTACTCAATGCTAGCAGCAACAATGGTATCTCGCTGGATCCAGAAGTGGGCGAAATGCCAGAACATTACGATCTCGAGAATGCAAGTTCCATTGCACCATCAGACATTGACATCGTCTACCATTATAAAGGATTCAGGGATAACCTTGGAGGCCGAAGTAACAAATCTTCTCCATTTCGCCATAATCACCATTTTCCCGGTAGCCGTCAGAGTCCAGGCATCCGGCAAAGTCCCATCTCCAATGTGCTCAAGAGCACACCCCTTGCAAGACTAAGTCCTAGTAGTGAGCTGTCCCAACAAACTACACCACGTATACTGACCCTACAAGACATCAGTGGGAAACCCCTTCAGAGTGCCCTTCTAGCCACAACTCAAAAAGACGTGATGAGTCAAAGTGAAAGAAGTCTGAATATCAGTCATAGCTCTTCCAGAAGTAGCATAGTTAACGCACCCTCTCACGGAACCAAGAAAAAGCGTAAAAAATGCGTTGCTGACACTGGGAGTACCACAACAATTGGTTTGACTGCTGAAGAAATCGAGCGTCTGAACAACTCCAGACACAAAAATAACTCAAGCCTAGTTAGTACCCTAGATGCCGTCTCGAGCTCGGAGAGTGGTGGACGCCGAAAAAATAAACTGATGGAAGCAAATACAGAAATAATGCCAAGAGCGAGGGACACTTCAAGTGACGATGACGAGTCTGGTAATGACTCCTTCACGTGCTCCGAGTTCGAGTATGATGACGAGAAACGTAACTACCGTCAGTCTCATAGGATGTTTTCCAAGCTCGCACAAGCTGAACAAGAAGGAGTTGAGGATTCCTTTCGTGGCTCAATATCGACCTTAGTCGCATCCGACGATGATCTAGGTTATATTAACAACTTTAGCAAGTCTTCCAATCCTAATGGTGGACCTTATGCACCTTGGGGGGACTATTTATTACAATGCGGACCTGAATATGGAAATATTGCAAACATGTTTAAAGATATGGCCGGACCGGATGGGACACCGTCAAATAGTGCAATGACAAGTCCCCCCGTTGTGAGTGGCTTAAATAATTTAGGACCTGCTCCTGTTCGAAGCAGTAGATATCCCACCCCACGTCCCAGCGAAGAATATGTTTAAAGATGATTACGAGCCCAGTAAAATTAAGTTACACACAATGTTGTCATTTGACTGTACTGAAGTTTCTTCATGACTGACTCTGTAATAATTCTAGGGTATATTTATCAATTTGTAAGGAAATTGTTGCAACGCACGTGAGAAACGATGCTACTTGTTTTTAACTATTTACATATGCTGCTCTGTTTCCTGTGTTTATAGTATTAGTACTAATTTAATGTTCTCGTCGAGTATTATGGTTGAGATGAAGGTTAAGTAGGGTGACGTTTTTTTTACATACAATTGACAGCCTCTCTATGAATGATTTTTTTGTAATGTATCATATATGAAGCCCTGTAATAATGAGCAGGCGTGTTGTCCGTGTTTGTATTTGCTATACACACACTCACTAGTATTTAGCCATTTGATACGACTGCTGATATAATACTACTTAAATTATTATTTAAACAAGGCAACTACGCGAAATCGTGAATGAGCTCGTGGGTGTGTGGGAATGTTTTGTACATGGTTTTTGGGTGTGAGTGGGAACATGCATGCATTTATGTGTGAATGGTTGAGCCTTGTATATATATAAGAATGCATGTGCATTGTGTGTTACCATGGTTCAAAGAAACAATGTTTTAGCACTAGTTAGTGTTCTATTTGCTTCACGCCTACAAGTTGCGTGAAATCCTTTGCATTATAGTGTGAAGAAGCAGACCAAAAATCAATAATTCTGACTAAAGTTCAATCTTCTGAGCCATATTGTTACTATAGTTGAAATGCTTACACCTCTGAGTACGTAAAAAGCCACCATGAAGCACTCAGTCTGTTTGTAGTGTGCCAAAATCTATATACTGTTCCCAAATAAATCTCTGAGTGATCAAATGTGCCCTGATTGTTAATCTTTATTCACTGTGTCTTATTTTGTATCGACGACGAGTCCTTCGTAGCCGTCAATCTTTAAGTATATTTCATTTCAGCTTGCGGCACTGCTGAACTCATGTATTCACGTTTTATTCATCACTACTCTCCGCATGTGTAGCAGTCCACTAGGCACCAGCCCTACCTCACCATTTTTTGCAATGCCAGCGATTTTGATCTGATATCCTTCGTCCTATGCATATTACTTACATTGCCTCCAGTAAATTCTGCGAGTTACAACCGGAAAGCTGGATGAGCGCAGGATCTCTCGACAATGTTCGCCGGTGGGTCTGACGATTCAGGGCTCCGCTGTAATAATGATACTGCCTTCGGCACCGCGCACCATTATGAACTACACTCGTCGCCATTTTGTATTTTTTAAGTGCATTCCCTCAAAATGGAGGGAATAGATGACTAGATCCTGTAAACAGAGAGACTGTTGCATTCTGTAGGCATTGATCGACCATATTGTTTTCCTTATTTCATCTCGTCCACGGCTTGATCAGATCATTCAAGCTAAAGCATATAAATACTGACCAAGGCTTGATAGTGAGAAGAATTGCGGGCTTTACAAATTATGTACATCTAGATGCCCTCTGTGGGTTCAAGAAAGAACTGAGGAAGGAATTTGAGCATAAGCACATTAGGGAAGCGCTTATAGGAACAAGGAAGTGCTTCGAAAGTTTTTAGCCACGGGAGTGAAACGACCGACGTGGCTTTAAAACCGATGTAGAAAATGAGTCATTACACACCCAATGTTTCAAACGACCTAGAGGTCACAGAGGTGGTACAACTTATGTCTACCTGTACACAGAACCTCGAAGAGTTCCTTCCGTCACTTCCAGCTCTCCATGTCACTCGGTTTAGCTGTAATTGCGACAAAAGTGAGCAGGTCAATGACCCAGGGTGAAAAGGAGAGTGGCGAACAGGATGACGTCATCCGGAATACTGTTTAAATATGGGCTACTTCGTCCGAAGAAAGGTCTTTAAGTGCGAACCTACCACAGATAACCCATAACCTCCATATGCCAGGAAAGATTGGAGTGCAGTTTTGAAGACGGGGCTGGCAGCTTTAAAAATTATTCAGAATTTTGCGGCGGACGTCTCTGAGATCACGGATTCAGCTCGTACAGGCAACGAATTAACATGGGGTTAGCTTAAAGTTTTGACTCAGGATTTTTGGGGAAGCTTGCTCAGACCCATTATGTACAGGCTTATTTGACGAGTTCAAGGTTTGTCCAGCCATTTGGCTTACAGAGGTAACCAAAGTTTACTTGGGGTCAAACGATTTCGTGACACCCTTTGATCTATTATTGTAAGAATCTTCAGGCCTGTGGTATTTAGCATCTTTTTATGCAATTGGCAGATCACAATCTTAGGGTCACATTGAATACTATTGAAGTCCTTACACACCCGCGTCTGTTTCCCTTGTCTCAAGTTTTAATGTATACGCATCACACCACCTCTCCCGTGGCTCTCACACTCCACGAAGTAGGGATATTTCAGATTTATCCAATCGGAACCACTACGGAATGAGGGAATGCGCTTAGCAAGCATATGAAGATGTACTTGCGTGTACATTCACCTTCCGCATGTATACATATACATGACGCACTCGAAATTCAGATATACATATGAACATCTCACTCTGTTTACATTAAGACTGTTTTATATACACCACAGTAGAGGCTATAGATTTGGTGATTTGACAGATTATTATTACTAATATAAAAATAAGTAATGGCAAAAGAATTTTTGGTGACTGGATCTGTGAAGTCACTATCTGGAAGATAATTCGCCGCTGTTCCTGTATTTACGTTAGTACATTTCGCAGTGTAGGCATCTCTTAGGATCTTCAAAAATTTCCCCACAGTTTTTTACGATGTTCTTGAAGAATTTAAATTAAAATGTAGTCTAATTTCCATGATTTCTCCTTATAAATTAAAAGAAGAAGAAATGTGTTGATCTGGTTCAGCGACCCAGGGAAACCACATGTTGCATGTCAGGATGATTAGGATATTGAAAGTTGTGAACATATCAACTTAGAATTTTTATCGGAATTTTGTAACTTACAATTTTTTTTCGTTGTAACATTTGTTACATGTTTCCAGCAAAAATGAATATGTGTTGACATTGGAAGGAGACTTGAAAGTGTTGTGTGTGAAAGAAGATGTAAATGATAGTTGTTACGAAGGCGGAATTGCGAAAATGTCAACTTGAAAGTGTGAGCTATTTTTTAAAAAAAATAGAGAAGCTAGTAAGTGGAAGCAGTGTATGAGGGGAATTTCATAGTTTTTGTAAATATTACATTTCTGATGTTTGTTAGAACATGTGATTCAGACATGAATTTTCTGGATAGGATATGCATGCCGTAGTTGCTATGTGATACAAACGAATTAACTGGTAGACCTGATAGAATTACGCCAATGTGAGGGGAAACGTATCGCTCATATTCCTGATTAACATTCCCAAGTTTTTATAAACACTCGCTCGCGTTTGTAACAAAATAATGAATAGTCTTCGGTGTTGCGTTTAAGAGTGACAAGGGGTAAGTTTTAAACTGATATTTAGTATTACTTTTTTGAAGAACTGGATTAGTTCAAGTGTCTATTTTGTTTACAGTTTGAGTTATTCGTCAGCGAGTGTGGTTACCACATCTGCAGAAAGGATATGGCCTCTTACCGCAATACGAATAAGCACTCGGGACTGAATATCGGACTTAGGGATCCCAAAAACGGAGTCCAAGTTGAGCAGAAAGCGGCTCATGTAGAACTGTTGCTCCGACGATTGTATGCCAAAGTAGATGAATTAGAGACTGTGTGCAAGGAGGTAAGAGAGCTACAAATGTTTATATTTTGTAAAGTGTCTAATATTTGTTTGTTTGTCAATGCAGGAGAAAGAATTCCATGCTCTCTTGAAGCGAAAAGGAAGAAAATGCATTCCGAAATATGATAGTCAACTTTTGCCTCGGGTCGTTGCAAGTCAGCAGAGATGCGCGGAAACGGCATTTAATAATTTAGACCTGTACAAATGGAATCTAAGGTCATCAGGCAGGAGGTCCACTGTGAGTTTGCCAGTGAAAGGTATGTAAAATTGAAAAATGGAAGCGTTGCATTGTATCCACAAACATTATGAGAACTTCAATTGGAATTCAAACATGCAGACAAGCAAAGCAGACCAGCTGACTCAACATCAATTCGAAGTGATAACCAATGGACCTCCTCGGTCACTAGTACAACAAGCGTTAAGTCCCCAGAAATAAGCCCCGTTCCTCGTGATGGTGGCTCCAGTGCTAAAGACGCTTCGTGGTAAGCTCACTGAGAACTTCGTCTTACAATTTTCGTAGCAGCGATTTGACAAAATACTTTATTTTATTCTTCGCTTGTTTGTGGCAGGTATGGTAGCCTGGACCGTAATGTGAAGAAGAAAAAACGGGGGTACCTAGATAGAAGCCGAAGACATACCAAAACTGTTGGATCTTTGGCGGGTCTTGATGTAGAAAATATTGACAGTTTACAACCCGATGAGCAGTACACTTTCGGACTCCCCACGGTAGACGCACCCAAGTTTGAGTCGAATCTACCTGTCATAGAAACGTCCATCTCTGCTGCTGCGCTTCTTCATGGGGTCACACGCAGTATGGCGAACAGTTGCAATGGGCTTCCAGATCGCAAAGATATGAGAATAAACTGGCAACTACCACCCAGTCATGCGTATACTCGGAGTCAGCCAGTTCCGGTCTTTACCAGCACTACGACGGAAAGAGATCAGCCAAGGTGGTTGGAAAGTAGCGTTGATACGGTAGATGCTCCTTTGGGGTCCATTGAAATATCCATTCCCCCTTCAACAGAAAGTAAGAGATATTTTGGCTGTAATAAACCTTCTTTCATTTGCTGTCATAGCGTTTTTCTTAACAGTGATAGGTGCAACGGACTTTAACTTCAATCGCTTGGGAATTTCGAGTCCGACTCAAGCTAGTGAAAGAAGTAGCAGAAGTGAGTTAGTACACTGATAATTTTTGATTTTTTACGCTTTTGTAATACATTGTTTTGGTGATTCGGTTATAGGCAGCGAGAATGGGGACTCCAAGGCAGGTTTTGTCAACGAATCCAGTAAGCCATTTGAAATGTCTGATTATTACAAGTACTCAATGAAATACCGAGGTCAAAGAATGGAACCGGTATCCATGCCGAAGCCGGAAGGTAATTTTCAATTAAACGTCCTTCTAAATTCCTGGACGGATTCCTAAACATATGCGGTTTCGTCTTTGTCTCAGCTGTCAAACTGCAGCGAATGAATGGTACAGGCAATATACGACCTGAATTTAGCACACAACATGGAATCAGCGATTCTACAGAAGACAGGCAGCCCTACAATCCAGACTTGGTGACAACTAGTGTTGAGAAAGTCTCAATTCCTGATGAAGTGGAGAGTCCGGTGCCAAAACTTCCTCCGAAGCTACGACCCCTAATGTAAGTTGTTATATTCGTGCTAAATAGTATTCACGTTGACTTTTTCTCCATTCAAACTCTTGGTTAATAGGAATGGCGTGGCTGGGGTGAACAATAACAGGCTGATGCAGAAAGGAAAGCCAATCAGTTCTGATTTTGTTAATGGGAACGCGGGAGATACGGGTCAAGTTGCCTGGGTTCAAACAACCCCAACAATCGTATAGGGGATTTGTCAGTAAAACAGAGTATGCTACAATGTAACAAAGCTTTGCATTTATTTAGTTTCTAAACGCTCTGACAATAGCAACGAAAATGATTTTCTGAACAATCATGTATGCGTTCTGTATGTTTTATTTCAGTCTAAATAAGGCTCTAACTATATCTTCCATTTGTAAATTTTTAAACTAATTAGTTATTAGACTATCGAAGTATTTTAACTACTAAGTAGGGGAACCAGATACTGGTTTCTTGCTTGATGTGATGATTTTTACGAATTTACTTACGCAACTAAACGAATAAACATCCGCAAGTTTAAAACTTTCCTCCGAAGCTCTTCTGTCAACTTCATCTGAATTCATTATTTAACTAGTTATCTCTCACGGGCTCAGTAGGCCTGAGCCGTGTCTAGACAACCAACTCATATAGCGTAGGAGAAAGTGATGTGTGATGGAAAGCAAATTTATAGGCTTTCTCTCAATGGAAGTGATGAATAAAAAACAGGAAAATTGCGTCCCAAAAACGGAAAGCCCGTGAACAAATTTCCATTACACAAAGATAGCAGTTTAATCTGTGACCAAGTTAAAGAATATTGGAATGGGCCATTGTCTTGCCTTGGTACATTACATTGGAAATTTCTCCTCGATGAAGTTGAAAGCTACAAATGAATCCCCAACAGTCAACCTCAGTAGATTAACTGCTCACTGCTCTGTAATGTAGTTACTTGTGGACCTCATCCCTGGGCAATTCTTCCTTGATTACAAAATCTTTTTCCTACAAAGTTACGTCGAACAGGGAGAAACTGGAGAAGGGCTTATGGAATCCACATGGGTACAGGGAAGGAGGCAGTGGAACCGAACCGTACATGACTACACAGGTCCCAAAGTAGAGCTATTGATTTTCTTGCTGGCTTTTCCTCCAGTTCATTCCTGCTAGGTCTGGAGGCTAGTCCGTTTACTGGCACAGTTTCTCTCTGGTGTGTGGGATCGCTTTCCACAGCAATTGGGTCATCGTGTGTCTAACAACCTTTGGCTTAAATCAGTTCACCCAGTTGTCTCCTTGGTGTCCATCTCATTTGACACAAAAAAGACCACAATGACGAGATAGTAGTGACCGTACTCGATTTTAAAACTACCGTCTGTGGAAAATTAGTGATCGTAAAAACTGTCATATATGCCACTCGTGTGAGCTCCTTTCTCGTGGCTGGCCACCTTCCGGAAGTCTACTTCATACAAGTCAATAAGCGAGCTAGTTGTGTGGTATGATGATTAGTCTAGTCAAAAACTTGTTGTCCTAGGCGAATTCCGAAGATCAATGCTAAGATCCTGAAGATCGATACTGCTTCTTTCTCTCATCTACAGTGTCCCTTCAATGCTATAGTTGGTCGTTTTGTAGCTCAAGTTAGTCTTGTTGCTATCCTAGAAGTTGAATTAATGTACAAATAGTGATGATTGAGTTGTGCCTATTGAAAATAATGGTTTAGGAGTACGTTTACATTGTGTGGGCTTAATTGGCAGGCCTTGAATGACACATCATAGCATGGCCCTTCTTATACTCGTAAGCTTTCTAGTGGTCGCTGATGAACATGTGTTAAGTGAAGGAATATTGATTTCAGGACATCCTCTCGTCACTGACGCTGGAAACGTCAAGTTATTTGGACTATACTGACGTGAGAACATGGCTAGTACTCATGTCTTGCGACTTGGCCCGGTGGAGGGTGCAGTATCTGTCCGGAAGTAATGTGTACAACAGTTGGTACCCTAGTGTTGGATCTATCAGCGCTTTCAGCGTTGAGGAGTCCACGTTGAAAATTCTTCAAGATGGCGAACTGAACTAATTAAACCTGAAAGACCCTCAGCCTGCGTCGGTGAGCACTGTCATTTTTTTACTCTAATAATTTATACTGCTGAAAGGTTGCAAACAAATTACTAACGGGACTTTTACAATTGTACCAAATGGTTCAGGCAGTCAAAGAATATTAGAAAATGGCTGGAATTATTGAGGAGGGAGACTTGCTAGTTGCAGAAGATCAATCTTCCATAATGTCATCCCCAGAGAATGAGGAAGCAACTTTCTTAATTATGGGCAAAGCTGCTGACGAGCCAATCAATGGTCCCAAGAGGCGAGTCGGGGATTATTACACTGATCAGCACAAATATGACAAGGCTGGAGTAGATCAGTGTCCAGTGAAGAAAAATCACACGAAGGAGTCTCAAAGCTCACGAAGAAATCACAGTAATCATCAAACTAATGGTTACGTGAATGGAGAGCGAGGATCACTATTAAATCCCATGATTGTTGTGGGCCTACCTGACGAAGAGCAATACTCCAGCAGCAGTCCTTTCCATTCCGCCACCGAAGACTTTGGATTAGACAACGAATTCGACAGAGACAGAGATCCCTTGATCAAGCCCCCGTCAAAGGCCAGTCAAATCCATCAACTTTTGAGTTCCAAGCATAAGAAACAAAACGGGAGCGAGTCAGCTTTGGAGGCGAATGCTTCGGACAATTCAGAAAGTGGGAAGAAGTGCTCAGTTGGGATATTCCTAGCAGCAGTATCCTGCATATTTTTTGCCACAAGTGCTCTCATTGTTAAAGTATCCAAACTGCATCCCATGGAACTTTTGGCATTTCGAGGCCTCATCCAAGGGATCCTCATCACACCACTTGTCATCTCCTCAAGAAGTAGCCTCTTCCCGAAGGGTTCCATGTCATTGTTATTTGCAAGAGCTGTGTTGGGGTCTGTAGCTCTCGTCATGTCTTTTGCGTCAATTCATTGGATCCCATTGGCTGATGCGGCCACAGTGATATTCACATCTCCTGTATTCGTCTCCATCTTTGCCTGCGTCTGTCTGAGTGAACTGTGCACTTGGTTCGACGTTGCCATGATTGCTCTCACCCTGCTCGGAGTTCTTCTCGTCTCACAGCCGACCTTTGACTTTGTGAGTACTGGGTCGTGGAAGAACATTGCAGGGATATTCTGCGGCCTGGCTGCTGCAATGCTCACTGCTTTAGCATTCATCGTGCTGAGGCAGCTAAAGCACGTACACTACTCTGTCACAGTATTTTGGTTCTCATTCACTCTGGCATCTTTTGGAGCAGTTCTGACTATTGCCTTGGATGGATTTGTCCTGCCCACGGATTTCGCAAGTATTGTGGAGAGCATTGGGATCGGGATTTGTGGCTTCTTTGGACAAATCCTGCTAACGAAGGCTCTCCAGATTGAAAATGCAGGTCCTGTAGCAGTGGCACGAACCATGGATATCGTCCTGGCCTTCTTCTACCAAATTACGCTTCTACACGACACACCAGACTGGAAAAGTTATTTGGGATCTGCTCTTGTCGTCTTGTGCGTTTTGCTCACAGCCTTCCGACGATGGTACAGAGAAAGAACATGTCATGAGGAGAAGAAACCTTCGGTAGCATCACCTCCACCTTGTGGAAACACTCCCTGATGATCATCCATCAGCTTTAAAACTACAGATACTATCTTATGAGGCCACAATAATACCTGAAGCAATCAAGTTACACTGTTTTTTTTTGTAATTTTAGGACTTCATAATAAGTACTATTGATACTGCATTGGTACTGTGGATAAACGTGTTCTATAATCGAGGTGGCACAAGACCAAATTGAGTTGTTTTTAATTGAAAGTACTAATCAAAAAGTGGATAACTTTTGTTCATAGTTGAGTAAGTGTATTTAAAAGGATTCTGTACCCGCATAATGTCACTGTTAAGCTGACAGGTGTACGTATGTCAACTACTTGTTCATGTAATATGCTACACAAATTTGGTAGAAGTTTTTTTACATAGTCAACTGGAAGCAGTTGCCAGTATACGGAGCATATCTCAGCTCCGAATGCACATTCATAATGGACCACAATCTATAAAAAACACAGTTAATACAAAATCATTGGTTACAAAATGGCTGCCATAAATATCACAACTAAAATTGTAACATGTCGGTGTGACACAATAGCTACTTTGGGGCTGAGCCCACTACAACTGTACCTTTGACATAGAAAAATTACGTAATGATACGAAATAAAATATTAGAGAACATTCAAAGGCTACATTATTGATCCATCCGAAGGTCATCTTTGAGTGCTGAGTACGGATTTACATGCACAAAATATTTCTCATTATCTCCATTTAAAAATATTTAATGGAACGGTTCAGGCTCATTTTGAGATACAAATGAATATTTCGTATTACAACTTTGGAAAGATTTCCCCTTCCTTCACAAACATACCTTAACCAATAATATCTTGCATCAATCGATTCAATCCATTCAAGAAACGTAGAATGTTCAACTTCAATAACATCATGTCCAAACTTCACTCTAATTGTACATAAGAAAGAGTTAGGTGCCATGTATTTTTGCTTTAAGATGACGTCCCTCAAATACATCTCAATTAATTTCATCTTTTCTGGGAGTTTCGTTATGGACTAACTGGACACAGCACCGTTAGAATCCTTCTTGGAGCCATTACAATTAAATTTCCAGACCTTGTCATTAAGTCCCTTCTTGTTGCGAGTGATTTCAATGGCCAGGAACTGGAGTCTGGGAACCAGCGTAGTATTTTCTTCGCTATAGTCAGCCTCACTAAAAGTATTAGAAGGTTCTTCAAACTATACAGCTTGAATAAAAATAATACCACGACAACCACAAACTTACCAGTTTAATCTCAGAAGTGTACCAAAGTTATAGTCAGGGATGTCTTTATTTTCTTCTAAGAAGTTTCTCCATTTCTGTTGGAATCGCAGATCAATATTTCATATTAGAGGGGAAAAAATTACACGTGCTAGTATGCAAAGCTATTGTGCAATATCATTATACCCACCTGCTTGGACTCCAACGACTTGAGCGATTCCTCATTTATTTTGGCAACTTCAAAATTAGGGAAATCTTTCTGGAAGGTTCCATTTATCCTATCATCTTCTGCTGTCAAACGGAGCAGCTTCGGATCAACTGAGCAAATCAGCTATAATGTTAAGGCGCATAATTAAAATTATACCTACTCTTCAACATATGATGCATTTTATCTGCTCCAACTTACATTCCAGTGGATATCCGCATATTGGCAGGCTTGAACCACCCAAGCTGATTCTATATTCGTCTAAATTACAAGAGTCATCAGTTATATAAAATTTAATGAACTAACGTTTATCGGCAAAATAAAAACTTGGTTTGGCTTACATCATTCTCATACTCATCAGCTGGTCGAGATAGAAGAGATGCTCCTTGAGTCAGGCCAGCAGCATCAACGCCCTGAGTAAATCACAATAAAACACTTAATCACACTGAATTTTAAATCAATAAGTGCTTACAAAGATCTCGTTCTTATCATTTTCCCTTTGACTTACTTGAGGAGCGACAAACATTGGTGATAGCGATTGGATGAGAAATTTTCCCCAGTGATAAATTCCCGGATTTCGTTGCAAATTATAAAAAACTCAACTACCAAATATTGTACACATGAGAATTAGTTATTTGTTTTACTTGCAGTTAAAGACGTGCCAGCCATGTGGGTTTACGGGGAAATAATATTATTCTCGCGGTTGTCGCGATAGCATGTGTGAATGTAACATCTTGGAATTTCCCGCACTCATTTCGTCTCATTGAGTTGTATTCATGAGAAATGCTTTGGACTTGATTCCGAGCAATAATGCCAGAGGCAACCGTACACAAACATAGAGAGTCGCTAAAGTGGTAACCTACAATGCATACTTGGTGCGCTTGGTCAGTGGTTGTTCGGGTATTCAAGGGTGGAAATTTTTAAAATCCACCTGGTAATTTTCTTACGGGATTTAACATGGGAATTGTCGGGAAGCTAATGGGACCTTTTGGAATTTTATTTCGTTTTTATTTGAATTTATTTATTTTTATTTTATTTCATTTTTATTTGAATTTATTTATTTTTATTTTATTTCGTTTTTATTTGAATTTATTTATCTTTATTTTATTTAGTTTTTATTTGAATTGATTTATTTTTATTTGAATCTATTCGATCGATTTAATCCCTAATGCACCTTGCAAAGATTCCCAATTTGCTTCGTGTCTGGGGGTTACGCAACTTACAAAGAGTGTTCTCTTCGACACTTAAAATTTTCTCATTGTAAATCCCACAAGAAAATTTCATTTTGATTTTCAAAATGTTTTCCTTTTAATACTCCAACAACCAGTGACCTTGCGCACCAAGTATGCATGATAAGTTACCAAACTACGGACTCTCGACGTTTGTACACAGTTTCCGATATGACTTTGCTCGGAATCGCGTCCAAAGCATTTCTAGTCTGCAGTGGTTCTCCATGTGTGAACAAAGGATGTCGCATAGTGCGTCTGCAGGGAATGTCTCAAATTCTTTACCTCGCAGTTGTACAGGGTGGGCCAGGGATAGGTTTACACTTAAACTTAAATAACTTTTGAAGTTTTGAAGCTACTGCTTGCTGGCATGATGGTTACCAACTCTGAAACTGGAGTTTTGGAGAATTTTTTTGAAGTAACGCTCATCAAAATCGGTCAACAATTGGCAGAGATATTAAAACTGGCAGAAAAAATGGGCATTTTAACAAGTTTTATGGGCGATTGAGGACCATGTCATTATAGGGGCCTGAATTCAGACTCTGGTTGTCATCCATTTCATACTTTGATTGAACACGCCTCAAGTATACCTATGGTACTACTGCGATCAAATGCACTGAATCGTTGGTACTCAATCATTTAAAGGCCTCACCAAACGCTCCACTTTAAGGCTGTGTAGCATGAAGAGTGGTAACCATGAGCTATGGACAAGTTAAGCCGAGCCAGTTGTAACCTCTGATAGATTAATTTGATTAAGCTTGTTCAGAGGCAGAGCTACATGATGTTAGCTTCCGGTTTTATTCACTCCACTAAACCAATACGACCCACAGGCGCTGATAGATCTGGTGGAAAATTAAGTACATGGAATGGGACAGACAAACAATAGACAGTCTTTGAGTCCTGAAATGGTTTCTCCATTGTGATACGGCCGGGAATTTGATGCAATTCCTGTCCAAAAGAAGAGACGGAAATTAAATTCCAGTGAACAGGAAGACGTCTTTCGGTATTTAGATGGCTTGTGACTGGATACGTGTGTGTGTGTGTGAGCACGTGGAGAGAAAGGAGACAGGGAAAGTGTGGGTTATGGGTGCGTATGTCTGCCTGCTGCCCGCGTTCAGAAACCTGCAGTGATGCTCCACAAGTTCTCCATCCAACTTGCTTTTTGTCCCGCAATCTGATCTTCTTGCAAATGAGTGAGCATGTAGACTGACGTATTGTCATGTAGTTTGTTTTTGTCTTCATCCCGTTATCTCCCGCACATTAGCACGCTAGCACACTTTTGTTGTCCATTTCATCTCGGCGGCAATGCGTTATCAGCACATGTCTTCATTTCTTCAGCTCCTGACGTAAATGGAGTTCTCGTCATGTTGCTCGCATTTCAATGTTGAGTGAAGATTTGTGGGTGATTGGCGTGGAACACGGTTGAAGTGGTGTTTGAAAAACAAGGAATAAATGCAGCAGCGCTTTGTTCTC
This sequence comes from Deuterosminthurus bicinctus, assembly GCA_034698825.1. NCBI lineage: Eukaryota > Metazoa > Arthropoda > Collembola > Symphypleona > Bourletiellidae > Deuterosminthurus > Deuterosminthurus bicinctus. Next base: position 92,194 of record JAQIWI010000042.1, read on the forward strand.
TCACGATTCCATGCCTACAAGCGTGAAGGGAAGCGTACAGCATCGATGGAATGATCCGGTGCAGCAGAAGTGGGAAGTAATTTCAACAAATGGACTTTAAAATGAACGTTTCTCCCACTCAAGACAGGATAGTGGCGGCGTGTGAGACAGATGTATACACAGACTCCCAAATTCCAACTACCTCGAGAGCTTTCTCCAAAGGTTCTCCCTCCTACTTTGTACTTGCAATACGATGGCCTTCATGCTGACAGTGAGAACTTTTACTACATCTCTATGAGGCACACGTTGGCATAGCGAGCTTATGTTGGACCAACGCCTGAATTCGTTTATTCGATTCCCCATAAAAGTAAGTACTGATATTAGCAAAAACGCTGTTAAACAATTTCTCAAGGACCTTACAGTCATACAGCATTACTTTGCAGCCGGCCTGAATCTTGCTCCGTCCTCACTTCTTTCTTGTAGTGAAACTGTGAAATGGAAGAAATAATTCCAAAGCCTTTTGCTAAATGGAATGTGCTGTTCAAAAGTCTGCAGACTTCTTGATTTCCGCCTTCCCTCTAAAAAAAATGGAGTTGGCATCTCATGTGAAAATTCGAGTATGGAAGTATGTGAAAATTCAAGTATGGAATTATCTTTGTCAACTAGGATTATCGGCGTAACTGCAACTTCTCGCCAACCTAATGATCCTTCGCCACATTCGAAATAGCAACAGAGCTGGGTTGGAATTGATGCTATGAGCGATAAAAAGACTTTGCAGATAAAGAAAAAGAGGCCATTTATGTGAGAAAATGCGCCATTTTATCCTCAAAGAAACGTGCTTTGTTCACATTAATATCTTAGTCATATATAGGCTGGAAACAAGAGATCTAACTGCAGTTCCAACGTTTGCTTTTGTACAAGGAAAGTGTCATAAATGTGTGTGGTTGTGACGGAGCAGGGACCATGGGTTGTGCATGTAAGATAGAGACCCCCTGCGAAAAACTAATCTTTGCTTCACCTCACACCGGGGCCGTGATACGAAAGGCTCATGTAGGAGGACATAAAAGTGCTAAAAATCACTCTCTATACAGTCAAGTCAGGCACTATGCCCGAGCTACTTATTATGAGAATTTCCACAACTAGGCTCATACACTAGACGACTAGACTAAAAGATTTCCCATTAGTGCCTCAATGCACAAGGAACAAATCGTCAAATGCCCCCAGTTAGGTCCCATATGTGTGCTGTGCAGTCACATCCCCTGAAAGTTCTGTGAAACAAGTTTTTTTTACGTTTGTTAAACGACACACGGTATATTTCATAGCACCTTGTTTTTGGTGATACGACAATTCAGGAATTTTTCATTTCAGCACTGTCCAAACATAAGTGTGAAACTTTTTAGTTACCGTCATGCCATGGCTAAGATAACTTTTGCATAGTAGGTTTTTATCAGGTGCACCTTGGCAATATTTATATACTTCTCCAGACATCAAGACATTCGTAGTCCTCGGATTTGCCACAGTATGATTTAATAATGTCAGAATGGGCTGATTGTATGAACCAAGTCTTTATTGTTGTACTTGATAAGTGCTGGTCAATGACCTCAAAAAATTACAAAATTAGTAGCGATTCATCTCGCAATGAATGGAAAATTTTTCCTAAAGTGAATGAAATACAACTGAAAAATATCTGTGAGCCTTCAAATCTAAGATAGTAGCAAGCCTAAAAGTAGGTACATACAATCAAGATTCAAGACTATTGTGTCCTACCCACAGGATCACAGCCACCGAGGATGCGCTTACTGTGTTTCTTTCTCAAGTGTCATCTGGTCCGTAACACTTAGCACAACTTCCTGCGTAGAAAAATGGCTTAAGATTGGAAAAATTAGGATCTCCGATCCCAACAGCCCATATGCGATAACTGACGAGGAGGCTGGAAATGGGCGATAAAAGGGCATTTGTTCTGTCAAATATGGTCGGGATGAGGAGCGAACAAATACTACTTGTGAACCTAAGTCCTCTTACGAACTGACTAAGCAAAGCTCGTGTATGATCAATTACCTCCTTTGACCGTCGTGTCACTATTCTGAGACTCGAATGTTTATTTTCAATGCAGCCTTGAAAGTATTTTTCACATGTGCATAAGAGCAGTACCTTTAAGGCTAATTGTGCTACAAGCAGCGGACTTGATGCAGGGGTGAGTATATGGTGAGCGTTGCTCCATATGGTCTAGTTGGGAGTGACAGTCCAAACTCCTCCAATAAGTATCTGATTACGGGACAAGTAAATAAGCATCACATGGTAATAATGTGTCACGGTTACTAGATTGCAGTAGGAGCAACAGTGCTTGACATAAACTCTTGACAGCCACTCCGATGCACAATCCAAGGAGCGCATAACCGCTGTGATGCTTTTCTTCCCCGGCGGATGCAACACGATACACAGGCGCACGTGTGGAATGAGTACTCTCTGAGAGTGTGTGTTCTGCATATTTTGTTTTCATATGCACTGGAGTTACAAGACGTGTTTTATCGTGACACAGGCACAAATCTCATCATTTACTAATCAAGACTTGAAACATTGCACAATGATAAGAGATTAAAAACAATGCCCTGGCTGGAAACTAATAATTCGAAGTAAAGTTGGAACTTAGAACCAACTGCTTGGATACATGCCTTGTTTTTAGTGCCGTTTGCATGAGAAGACTTCTGAAAAAATTAATAAAAGGAAGGAATCATGGCAATGTGTATATTGATTTATAAAATCTAATCTAATCTCCACTTCTTGAAGCTTATGGTAGTTTTTTCCATTAATTTAATGCTAAGGAACATTGCGTCACGATGAACAAAATAATGTTTATGGGACTATATGCACACTTGATTCAATAGTAATCGGAAGTACAGACACAGTTGATTTGGCAACTTACAAAAACTTCAGCTTAATATTTATTCGGATCAAACAGTGACATTTAGCCTTGTAAAAATTTTACATTTAGACACTCACAGAACTTTGCAATACGGATATTGTATGACTGCATGGCACATGGCATTCGTCTCATGTGGTGGACATAGCAAAAGAAAGGATTGAAGGAGGAAAATATAGACAGTGTACAAATGGTCATGCTGGTGCTGCTTCATGCTCTCAGATTTACCTGTTCTTCCAAGATTAAAGATACAATGTGCTTGTATGTGCGGCAAGGTGTTGTGTGGTTTAGAGCAACGTAAGTAAAGCACGTACTTAGACAGGCGCGCGACGACTGAAGACAAGACAAAGCTGGACGATGAAGGTCTTTCACAGTAGGAGCCCGACGGGTTAGGGACATGGATTCGAATGAATGGCAACCATCTGCCAACTGGAGAGGAATGAATGCTTTGCCTGCGGTCAAGACTACCGAGACAATAACCAAAGCCATTTGCTGGAGCACGCGATAAGAAATAGATGAGGAGGGCTCGCGAGCCGATGCTGCGAGAAGTGCTGTGGGTCGCGTGTACACCTGCTCTCTTCACGCTTTTCATCTGCTCTCCAAAAAAAGGACCAAACGTCTTACCAGGGTTCTTAGCATCATTTAGCGTCTTTCTGTTCCTCCTATCAGATTTCTTTGCTCCTTTCAATAGCGTAACCCAAAGATGTTTTTCTCCTTATTATTATTGGTCGCCAGATCTACTCAATTCATGTCTCGTCAGACACCAGCAGCAGCTGCTCAGCAGGCTTTTTTTCCTAACCCGATTCCAATCCGTGCCTTCCATTAAGCTCCCTCCTCTCACACTACTTGCCTACTCAAGATGTGTCCCTCATGTGGAAATCTGTAATGATTGCCAGAATTTTGGTAATACGAGTGTGTCTGTGTCGGCAGAAAGTTTATGATTCCAGGTTCCTGTCAAATATTAGTCTCAATTGCTACCAGTGAGAAGAGGAATTGGAGCAACCACATGTTCCCGTTTTTCCACTCGTGCCATGTGCCTCATGTCAGGTTTACGGTCCATAGATGCTTTAACAACAAAACATAAAGATACGTAAGGTAGGAGGCGATCCAGGACTTGCTTCTTACACATGATGATTACTATCCCTTGTGCTGATCAGAGGGCTTTAAAATTCACCAGCTGTCTCATTCTTCATCATCCTTGTTTTTCTCCTGCTCGTTAAATTGTTAGTTTTACCGTGTCTCGTGCGCTTCTGACATCAACAGCGTAGAGATAAGGTTTGTATAATTCATGCACTTAATTCTATCTTATTGTTATAACTCTCCAGCTCAATGTGCATCTATACAACATACAACTATTTAGCGTAGAGATGCTGCACAGACGGTACAGGATTATTATTTGCCAACCAGTCGAACAAATTGTTTTCATCGCACCTAACGGGACTTTTTGTAGAGACGTATTATCTGAAGGAGAAAGTTTGCGCCTGCTTTTGCAAATGTGAAGCTCTCTGCAGTTTTGTGAAATGGTCTCCACAGAGATGATTGTACAACAACAACTTTCTGAGACCAGATGAAGCAGTAGAAAGAAGTTGAAAGCTACGGTGTAATGAGCAAAGTGTTCACAGTTATTTAATGGAAGCCAACTTCTATAAGTTGAGCACGCGACGACTAGCTCTCGCTCACTCATTCACAATGGAGAATTAATTGACTAAACACAACTGTTACAAATAACTTTCTTGAGACATCCGCATTCGGCTTGGACACGAGTAGCGTGTGCATACAGTTACGCAGGGAAGGCGAGAAGGGTACGGCTTACTCATCGCTTAAGGATCACCTTATTAAGAAGGGGTGAGCTTGAGTAACTAAAATCCTAAGCGGCACAACATTTATTTCAAAGGGCATCTATTCCTTACCATCATCCTTCTCCTCATCATCATCGCACCGGCAGCAGCAACAACAACAGCCACCAGTTGTTCAGGGTTTATTGGACTCTCTGCCTAGGGTACATGTAATCTTGTAAGGTCTGTGGAAAATGGTTGAGTGGCTTTCAGCTGTTTCCAGCGCAATCACCTTTTGTTTGAATACAAGACGATGAAGTGAGAGAAGGACGGATGGACGTGACCCTGGCTTTCGGAATTTGAGAGCAAATGCATCATCATCGTCGGCGGTGGCCAGGGAAGCAGGAGGAGCAGATGTTCAGCAGACCACTCACTCACTCAAGCTTTTCTTATGTTAGAACAGAGATCGCATAAGAACCAAAGCAAGTCAGCTTGGAAGGAGTTTTAAAAGAAAAGCCCATCAACTCGACCGTAAAAGAGAGAGAGAGAGGGAGAAGTAGAAAATTTACGATGTAACAAGGTCCAGAAACTCAAAATGTACAGATCACATGAAATTCAGTTAGCTGTTTAAGGGTGTATACGTCTTGTCAAGTACAAGAGTCACCCAGCTGTCACTAATCATTTCCTCTTGGTATTTCGATTTCGATAATCCATTTACGACCACCAAGCACCACACTCTATTCTCAGTTATTGGTACTGTCTCCTATCTCCTATAGTGTCCCATGTAGACGTCTTCTAAGAGAGACTATACCATTTGTTTCAAAAGCAAATTCTTTGAATTTACTGCCAACTCTTCCAGTCGTGCTGTCGAGTGCAGTAAAGTAGCTATGGAGAATCGTTCATTGACAGCAAGCTGCGTATGCTTCCCTTTTCCACATATATTTGCCTCCACTAATCAATTTCATGAAGAGAGGATGACTACGAGGGCCATACAAAATACTGACATCCTACAATACATCGAGTCAACTATTAGTACGAGAACTTTTCCCGAAATCCAGTCTCGTCTATTGAACAAGTAATTTATTTTCTTCAGCTCCCATGAGAATCATGCACCATTTATGCATCTCTTTCCCTAAATATATAAGCACGACATAAGCCTCTGCGACTATGTTGTCTTTCTAACTTGCTTGCCCAGACAATTTTCACAAACGCTTTGTGTTTACGCTAAGTAAAATTCGTACACGACAACAGCGATAGGCTGACGGACAACTGCACGGCAGAACTCCGAATTTGTGTATCTTGAAAAATTAACTTCCTCGCTTGTGTACCCTTACCTTTCTTGTGTGAACCACCGCACGAACACGGAATGATTGAACAGAGCAAGCTCGCCTGAGTTTTATGGCCATTGAAGTCACAAGAAACTTCTCCA